>JAHRHZ010000070.1:676913-722834 GCA_024137785.1 Ginglymostoma cirratum | reverse complement strand
AGATTTCCAGCTCCTCTGATGCTGCTTGGCCTGCTGTGTTCATCCAGCTCTACACCTTGTTATCTCTTAAGTTAAACACTACCCTTTACTTAAGAGTCCCGTAACATACAAACAGACATACTAAGAGACAAGACAGGGCAAGACACAACACAACTACAGCCGGGAAAAAGAAAAAAGAATAAAATAGTCAAAGTAACACTGTTTTAGCACCAGAAATAGCAGGAACTGCCTATGCTGGAGTCAGAGGCAACACAGTGTGGAGCTGGATGAACACAGCAGGCCAGGCAGCATCAGAGGAGCAGGAAGGCCGATATTTCAGGTCAGGACCCTTCTTCAGAAATGGGGCATTGCTGAATGGTCTCCTGCTGCACTGTAGGAGTTCTATGCTTCCTGTCAAAGTGTATAACCTCACATTTTCCCGCATTATTCTAGATTCTGTGTGTCACCCTCACCAATTGCCTCCCGATCTATTTTTATGTTGGCCATACCTGGTGATAGTACATTCGTTTTCCTTATCAAAGTCTTAAAGAAGGCGGCTGATTACACTCAGAACATTATCTCAGCCTCTGTCTCTCTGTTTCGGTCTCTCCACAAATGCTGTCAGATCTGCTGAATTTCTCAAGCTCTTTGTTTCTATTTCAGATCTCCAGTATTTTGCTTTGTTTCATTCAGCCAGACAAAAAAGTCATAGAATCCCTACAGTGTGGAAGCAGGCCATTCATCCCACTGCATCCAAAGAGCATCCCACACCAGCCCCACTTCCCAATCCTTGCAACCCTTTTACATGTTGTAATTGTACTCACCTCCACCACTTGCTCTGGAAGCCCATTCCCTATACACACCACCCTCTGCACAAAAATAAAGTTGCCCTTTAGGTGCTAAAGGGACAGGGAGAATGTGCAAACTCCACACAAACAGTCACCCGAGGATGGAATCAAACTCGGGTCCCTAGTGCTGTGAGGCAGCAGTGCTAACCACTGAGACACCATGCCAGCCCTAGAGCTCAGCAGCTCAGTTTGTAAACCTAAAACTGCTGGACCCTTCAGCACTGGTTTACAGTTTTCTTTTTCTAGATGAAAGTGTAAGTTGTACCTGGCAATCAGGAAGGTGAGTTCATCTACGCATCCCTTGATCTTGCTCTGAGCATCCAGGTGAGTCATTGCATCAGTATTTTCACCGTTAATGGACAAAATCACATCACCAATGCAGAGTCTAGCAGCCTCAGCCTTGCTCCCCGGAGTTATCTGACAAAGGAAAAACAACATTGTGATCGCCTTGGAATCAAACGGTAAATTAGCGTTTTTATTTCCCCCCACTTTCTAGCTCCTCCCTCACACTCTGTGGGTCAGTGTACAACACTCTCAGCTCGACTGAGGAAGAGGCAAAATCCTGCTATTAACCTGCCTCATAATTAATTCCTCGTCCAACAGCCTTGAAGCAGCTCATTATCACATTGTTGCTTGCAGGATCTTGCAGTGTGCACATTGGCCACCACTTTTCCTACACCCATTTCTCCACAATTACTTCGCCAGCCAATACACTGCAGAAGTATCTACAGTCATTCCTCCATATCCGTGAGGGTTCTGTTCCTGAGAAACCCTGAAAGTGATGAAATTCACGAGTTTGGAGCTTATCAAAAACAGGTTAAAATGGTTAAAAATATCATGCACACATGCTTTTTGCTCGCAGGTGCTGATCTTTGTTATTTTTTTTGGCATGTGTGGGCAAACTTGTGATTCGTGATTTTGTGGTTACAAAAGGGTTTACTGTAATTGACTGCAAAATATTCAGGGAATTTGAGGACCTGTAAGGTTCCTTAGAAATGTGATATTTCGCTTCTTCACTTTCTCCAACATTCCTCACCATTGCTGGATTACAGTCCCAATGATACCAGTGGTGATACATTCAACCCACCCACTGCTTACCTCCCATCTTGTCACCCCATAAGGAGCGACTTTCCTGAGCAAAATCCTGGAACAGACACTCATTGAGTAAAGGAACGGGAAACATGGGGAAGTCACTTAGAGTCAGAGTCATACAGCACGGAAACAGACCCATCGGTCCAACTCGTCTATGCCAAGTTAACTGCCATCTGCCAGAGTTAACAGCTCCCCGGTCTCAAGAGAGAATCATTGGCTCTCACAATCTTCAAGAAAGCACCATCTAACTCAAAGTTATGAATACACAACTAGTTAATATTCCTAACAGAAGAATCAACGGAGAAGGCATTTCTGACAGAACATTTTGATGGACAAGGCACAGAATGTTCCTGAAGACACATAACCTGGCTGTAATTTCAAAAGACTAAATTCTAATTTTTTATTTTTATAAGCAAGACTTTTATCTATTGGAACAGCATACCATTCGAAAGCTGTTTTATTAGGGAATAGTTAGTTAGTAGGGGCTATTCGATTTGTTAATATTGTAGTTAATTTGTTCAGTTCCAGAGTTGGATAAATAAGTTGTTACTTGTCAATTACAAAGCGAGTGTCAGGGATTTATTTTAGTTAACTACTAGAAGTTGCTGAAAGGCAGGTTACACCACTTTTCACACTCCTTTTTAATAGATTACAGGGCAAGGCGCTCCTTTTTGGGTATTTCAGTTTTAGTTCTCGGGGGGGGGGGGTCAACCTCTGCTTTATAACAGATTGGGGGCTCGTGTCTGGGATGTGGATGAATCTGAATGGATTTGGATGGATCTGGATAGATCTGGCATATGAAAAGTCCCAGCAGATTTAAGACTTGGGGACTAGAGCCCTAGATCTTTAAAAAGAAACTTAACTACGAAGTGGGAAATCTGATAAATTTCAGTTGCTTGTTGTTAGTTAAATTGAAAGTAGGGAAACAGTTCTTAACATCATGAAAGAGGCTCTGGATGTGGAAGATGCTTCCCGAATTTGCCGAGAAAGTTTAGAAAGACAGAGAAAGGGGACACTTTTAGAATTAGCACAGGCTAAAATTGTGTGTTTAACTAGGGATAAGAAGAAAGCTGAAATTGTAACTGAGTTAAGCCAAGCATTTAGGTATATTTGGGGAACAGTCAAACACAGTGCAGTTAGAAAAAATTAAATTGCAAATTAAACAACTGAAGAATAAAGGAAAGAATTGCCCTAGCAGAAGAAAGGGGAAAAGGGAGAGCAGAAGAAAGAGAAGGAATGTTTGGGTTGGAAAAATATGAAGTTGGAACTTGAAGCAAAAAGACTTCAAATGGCAGAAGTAAAAGTACAAGACAGAAGTGATGATGAGCAAAGTCAACATAGCCAACAGCCTGGTAGGGATATACACAAATAAGCCCAACCATTACCAAACTTTGATGAAAAAGACATAGAAGACTTTTTCATTTCATTTGAGAAATTGGCTAAACAGATGAACTTGCCAGAGACTCTGTGGGTAATGTTGATTTAGACCAAGTTTCTAGGCAGGGCTTGTCAGGTGATTGCAGCTCTGAGGTGTCAAGACAGTATGAAAAAGTAAAACAGGCTATTTTTAGGGCCTACATACTGGTACCAGATGCATATAGACAAAGGTTCAGAAATATAAGGAAGGAACCAGGTCAAACTTATATCAAGTTTGAGAGAATTAAACATAGCAACTTTGATAGATGGAGGAGAGCATTAGAGATAGAAAAGACATGAGGATCTTAGAGATATTATTCTGCTGGAGTTTAAAAACACACATCCAGAAGGAAAAAAGGACGTGGTAAAAGAGGCTAAACCAATGGGATTAGTTGAGGTAGTGAATGAAATCCCAAAAGTCGTCGAGGAGCTGTGGGAGAGCGCACATAGGCTGAGTAGTAAGAAAGCACCCAAACTGATCAAAGATATCACCTCTGTGAGGAAGGTTTACTCAGGTAGAACATGGATAGTAGGTAACGAAGTTAAAATATTGAGAAATACAGGAACTGGTCAGTCTCTAATAGTAAGTGATGAAAATATTTGCACTCCTTCTGAAATATTGCCTGAAAGACTGACAATCTGTGGAATAAATGGAGAGAGAATTAACATTCTCTTGTGGAAGATAAGGCTAGAAAGTCCAATTAAGACTGGGTAGATGATAGTGGGAATGATAGAAAAATTGACTATTCAAGGAATACAGTTTGTTCTTGGAAATGATATAGCTGGATCACAGGTGAGGATTAGGCTAAAGATCACTAAGTCATCTATGTAGACAGCACAATTAGTCAATCCTGCCACAACTCTGTTCACAAGTCTTTGAAAAGTGGCTGGTGCATTTTTTATTCTAAAGGGCATTGCTTCAAATTGATATAGCCCATTTGGAGTTATGAAAGCAGAAACTTCTTTCACTTTGTCTGACAAAGGTACTTGCCAGTAACAGCAAACTAAGTCCAACTTAGAGATGCAAGTGTCTTGTCCTACTTTCGCCATGCAGTCTTCCGGCCTTGGAACTGGATACGAGTCAGATTTGGTCAAGGTGTTGACCTTCCAATATTCTACGCAGAGTCGTCGAGTACCATCAGGTTTGAGAACCAACACAATTGGTGAACTCCACGCGCTTTGACTCAGCTCTATGATGTCTTTTTGGATAATCGCTTCCACTTCCTTCTGCACCTGCGCTGCTTTGAGAGAATTAAACCTGTAGGGGCATCATCTTATTGAAACATCATTCCCTACGTCAACCTCATCTACTATGGCATTAGTCCTCCCCATTCTATTTCTACATATGTCCTCATTGCATTCTGTAACAGGACTTTCAATTCAATTCTCTGTTCCTGGGACAGAAAGCTCACTACCCTATCCCATTCCTTAAGGACTTTCATCATTCAATTTATTCTGAGGCACGTCAAAGTCCAAATCATTTAGATTTGATTCCTCAGTGAGTGGCAGTAACTAATACCTGTTTCTCTGGTCCCCTTTCCCCGTCATAGTAATGTTTCAGCATGTTCACATGACATACCTGAAAGGAAAAAAAAAAAAACTATCTGGCATCTTCACCAGATAATTTACTTGACTTAACTTCTCAATCTGATAGGGTCCATTAAATCCTGCTTTGAAGGGATCTCCAACCACAGGTGACAGCACCAATACTTTACTCCCACTGGCAAACAAATGAACTTTAAATTTCTTATCTGCTTCTTGCTTCATTATGTGCTGTGCTCTGCTTATAACACTGTCTAGATTTGTCTCATGATGGTGGAAGATAAGTCAAAGAAGAAATGGGACCCTGAACAAAGCAGTGCATTGTGGGCACGTCAGCAAGAAGGAAAGATAGTAAAAGGTGCAAATATTTTGCTACAAGTCTGCAAAGCAATATCTATTTGGTGTTGGAGTTGTGACAGGAATGCAGCTCATAATTACTGCATCCACAAAATATGCATTCTTCAGTCCATCATTGGAGAGCGATGATGCACTCGAGATAATACCCTGCACTGCTGTCAGTACAAACTGGAAAACAAGGCCAGAGAAAACATATCTGATGATGAATTTGAGTAAGATATTAATATAATCAAAAACCAACTCAATGGACTAAAAACAGATTGTAACTCAAATGGCACACAGTTATAGTAAGGAAAAGTATAAAGAAAGACTTGAAGGACACCTCCAGGCTTCCTCCAAGTGGAGCAGTTTGGTCAGCTACTCCAAGCACACACCAGGAGATTTGTTAACAGAATGATCACCTGAGACAGACCTTGGATTGCGGGATTTCTAACTAACTGGTGACATTCTGAGTATGCACTACTGCTGAGTAGTTTAATAAAACTGGACCACATTCGGAACAGTATCTAAGTTCTAGTGTGCTCTTGATATCTAGGCCAGAGCCTTTAGACAAAATAAATGGGGCTCCACACTTCCGCATTTTGATCTACTCTGGAAGGATGCATTTTCTGAACTTTTGCCTCGGGTGAGGAGCCTCAGTCAACCGAAAAATTAATTTGCATGTACCACAGCACTCGTTACAATCTCAGAGGTCCTAAGATTTCCGAATCCATGAAAAATGTTTGAAGAAAAACCGAGAGAACTGCGGATGCTGTAAATCAGGAACAAAAAGAAAGTTGCTGGAAAAGCTCAGCACATCTGGCAGCATCCGTGAGCAAAAAAAATCAGAGTTAGCGTTTTTGATCCGGTGACCCTTCCTCAGAAATGCTTGACGTCTGCATGTTAGCGTGGAACGAAAATGTCAGGCCAACTTGTGCACAGCAAGATCCCAAAAACAGCAACATAATCATGAGCGGGTAACTTAAAGATTGGTTGAGGGATAAATAGTGGCCGGGTCAACATTGGAACTCTCTAGCTCTTTTCTGCAACAGCAACATTGGAGCTTTCACAACTAGCTCCCAGAGATAGATCACCAGGCCAATTGTGGTGTGTGGTGGCATATCCAGACACACAGTAACACAATAGGCCCCACAGCACCAGGGATCTGGATTCGATTCCACCCTCGGGCAACTGTCTGTGGGGTGTTTGCACATTCTCCCCGTGAATGCGTGCGTTTCCTCCCACAGTCTAAACATGCGCAGGTTAGGTGGATTGGCCATGCTAAATTGTCCAGAGTGTTCGGGAATGTATGGGCTAGATGGATTAGTCATGGTAAACGTGGGGTTACAAGGATAGGGCACTGGGTGGGATGCTCTTTGGAGGGTCATTCTGGACTTTTTGGGCCAAGCAGCCTCTATCTGCATGTAGTGATTCTATAACAAAGGAGATGAGACCAACAGGAACAGTGCAAGTGACCAGGAAATCAAAGAAAAGAATCCGAATACAGTATTTACTTGTAGATTTAGAGAACTGAAATATAGGTCCTGAAAGTGTCCGACCTACTAGAATAAAGAGGAGACTGGGAAATTGCCAGTTGTTTTCATTAATAGCTCTTGCAATGATGCTCACATTCTACTTTGGGTTCTTGTCTGGGCTATTTCCTTCTTTTCTTAAAATAAAAAAAGCTTGTCTGCTTCTGGTATTTGTTGCAGAGCAATTTTTCTCTAAACATTACAGTCGCATTCCTGAATAGTACAATTCTAAAAGAAACTTTCAGCAAAGCAGATTTTCCCATCACAACCAACATTAAAACTAGTTCTGTCTCAGACCTTTCCCACCAGAAAAACATAAAACATTATACTGTGTAAGTTAAAATTTTGTACATTCCTATATTTGTAATTTAATTGACTTTAACATAAAATAAAATTTAAAATAGTCAATAAATATGCTAACTCTTTCTACCCATCTGCTGCTTGGCACCTTACTCTCTGGACAACCTTCCCACTTGCTGCCTCTCCCTTTGGCTAACACAGCCACTCACTACACCCATCACAGCAGGCAAGAGCAAACAAGCAAGTGAAGAGAGCTGCAAATGTGAGGGGTGGGAGAGGGAGGGTCAGCAAAGGGAGCAACACGAAAAAAAAGAGGAGAGTTGGCGAGTGCAAGAGGCCAACAAGTGGCCACTCCAAAATGGAACTACTCAGCTCTTTTGATACTGCATCAAGCCTTGTAGGAAATGACACTAAAGGTAAATATCCCAGTGCTATGTCTGTGTATCAATCCCATTATATCCATGATATGGAATAAGGCAACTACAAATTGGGACTTACTGCACTTCCCAGGAATGGGAGGTTGTAATTACAGCGTGACATGTTCACATGCACTGTTTCCATTTTAATCTTGGACTTGGCCCTTTGATATCACTGCACCTGAAAACTGTCTGTGGTCAGTGTGAAAATCACAGCTAACAAAAATTTACACTTGATCACATTGGCACATCAATATTTATCAAAGCAAATTTACACCAACACTTTTCTTTGTATATTAAGACTAACACACACACAGACAAACAAAAATGTAATTATCCAGTGCAGTGCCCAAAACATTTATCAAATGTATGTGAACAAATGACTAGGATTTCTTTTCTGGCGAAAGGCATAAAGGGAAGACTGAACTCTCCAAGTGGCTCCATTAGTGAATGCACTTCATCTCACAGTGTCCAGAAACAGGACAGACATCAGTGTCGGCCTTGCTATTGACTGAAATCCACCGACTTCTCCTGCTACTACCTGTTACAGAATCATAGAATCCTTGCAGGGTGGAAAGAGGCCACTCAGCCCATCAAGTCTGCACCAAGCCTTCAAAGAGCATCCCACTCAGATCAAGCACCTTCCCCCCCCCACCCCACCCAACCCCTATACCCACATTACTGTGACTAATCCCCCTAACCTGCACATCCCTACACACAACGGGACAATTTAGGAAAAAAAAACACTTCTCCTTGAACTCTTCTTCTGTCACCTTCACCTCTGTGCCCACTTCTTTGGTCAAGAGTCAGCTCCATCCTTCTAGATCCCTCCCTCTGGCCTTTTACCTGCACTCGACCTATTCATTGAGAGCTGTCGACGTGACATTGGTTGCCTCAATTTCTCTGCCCCCTTACCCATTCCAACCCATCTCCCTGTGAAGTGACTGCACCCCATACTCTCAGGTCCAACTTTGACATTGGTAATTAAGCATGCTGACAAAGGTGGTGCTGTTGTTGCCTGGCAGACAAGCTCTCAGATACCTCCTTCTATCTCCCCCTGGACCATGACCCCACTGTAGAACATCAGACCACTGTGTCCACTACAATCACTAACCTCACTTCATCTGGTGATTTCCCATCTACTGCCTCCAAGCTCACAGTCTCCCAAACCCGCACAGCTCACTTTGACCTCCTTCCCAAAATCCACAAACATGACTGCCTGGGAAGATTCATCGTTTCTGCCTGCTTCTGTCCTACAGAACTCATCTCTTCCTACTTCGACTCGGTTTTTTTCTCCCCTTGTCAAGTCTCTTCCCACTTACATCCATCTAACGCTTTACGTCAGTTTCAGAATTTCCATTTTGTGGGTTCCAGCCACCACCTCTTTACCATGGACGTGCAATCCGTTTACACATCTATCCCCAATCAGGTTGGTCTCAGGGCTCTCTGCTTCTTAATGGAAAGAAGACCTGAACAACTCCATCCCCACTACCCTCCACCGCCTGGATGACCTCATCGGTACCCTCAACAACTTCTGTTTTAACTCCTCTCACTTTCTTCAGGTCAGAGGGTTGGCCATGGTACCCGCATTGGTCCCAGTTATGCCTGTCTCTTTGTGGGGTATGTGGAACATTCCCTGTTCCAGCCCTACTCTGGCCCCCGCCCACTGGGTATATCAATGTTGCTTCCCTCTCTCATCCAGAATTGGAAAGGTTTATCAATTTCACTCCCAATTTCTACCCTGCTCCATCTCTGACTCCTCCCTTCCTTTCCTTGGCATCTCTGTTTCCATTTTTGGGGACAGACTGGCCACCAATATCCACTACAAACCCACCAACTCACAAAGTTACCTTGACTATATACCCTCATACCATGCCTTTTTTAAAGGCTCGATTCCATTCTCCCAGTGCCTCCTTCTCCATCGCATCTGTTCTGATGATGCCAACTTCGACCAAGGGGACTGTGAAGTGTCCACATTCTTCCTCAACCACAGATTCCCCAGGACCCTAGCTGACAAGGTCCTGGGCCAGGTCTGACCCATCTCCCACACTTCAGCCCTCATTCCATCTTTTCCCTCCCACAACAGGGCAGGATTCCCTTGGCCTCACCTTCCATCCCACCAGCATCCACAGCCAGAGGATCATTAGCTGCCATTTCCACCACCTCCAGCGGGATGCCACAATCAAACATATATTCCCCTCCCTTCCTTTGTCAGGCTTCCACAGGGACCATTCCCTTCGGGGCACCCTGGTCCACTCTCCCTTCACGACCAACACCCTCCCACAGCCCGATGGCACCTTCCCCTGCAACCGCAGAAGCTGTAACACCTACCTGTTCACTTTCTCCCTCCTCAGTATCCAAGGGCTCCAACACACCTACCAGGTGAAGTAGTGCTTTACCTGCAATTCATTCACTCTAGTCTACTGCATCCGCTGCTCACAATGTGGCCTCCTCTGCATCGGGGAAACGAAGCGGAGACTGAGTGACTGCTTTGCAGAAAATTTATGTCCTGTCCACAAAAAAAGACCCTGAGCTTCCAGTTGCCTGCCATTTCAACACACTACTCTGTTCCCCGCCCAACACCTCTGTCTGAGGCTTGCTGCAATGCTCCAGCGAAGCTCAGTGCAAGCTGGAAGGACAGTACTTTATTTTCCACTTGGGAACTCTACAGCCTTCTGGACTTGATATCGAGTTCAACGATTTTCAGGCTTGAAGCATCTTCTCCCAAATCTTGACCCCAACTCTCACACCCCAGGCCTTGTTATCACATTTGTCTGCTATACCACGCTACCATTTATTAGCCACTAATAGTCCCCATTAATAGCTACTCATTCAGAGGCTGACCATTATCCACTCCTTTGTCTGTTGAACTGTCCTTCTCTCTTTAGCTTCTATCTCTCACCCCTTTACCCCCACACCCCACCCTATCTTCTACGTAAAACCCAACCTTTTCCCAACTACCATCAGTTCTGGAAAACGGTCACTGGACCTAAAAAGTTAACTCTGATTTCTCTCCACAGATGCTGCCAGACCTGCTGAGATTTTCCAGCAATTTCTGTTTCTGATGGGGCAATTTAGCATAGCTCACCTGCACATCTTTGGACTGTGGGAGGAAACCGGAGCACCCGGAGGAAACCCACGCAGACACGGGGAGAACGTGCAAACTCCGCATGGACAGTCGCCCGAGGCTGGAATCAAACCTGTGACCTTGGTGCTGTGAGGCAGCAGTGCTAACCACAATCACCGTGCTGCCCCAAAGCTTGTCCTGATACTTTCATTATGACCAACTTGTTAATTCAGACAGAAGATTGTATGAACTGGACCATCTTAAAAGGAGGAGAGAGGTTGAGCAGGGTATCATGACCAGCTTCTCAATAATTCTTTACCAAAGGAGATGGGAGTAGGTAATCAGCCAACGTTTATGTTCTTGATGATTTGTAACCCTGACTGGAATAAGAATACAGGTTGACTGATAACATGATCGGGTTTGGCTGTAAGCCCTTTTCCTTGTATGAACAGCACATTAGCACTCACTAGTCAGGCTCGCCCAGGGTTAATGTCTCATTGGACCAGAAACTGTGGAGTTTCTTCACTCTAGCTAACCGTACCCCCTAAAAGAAACAGTGAGAATGGTTTGGGAAAATCGGAGAGAAAGGGTGGGGAGGGGAATGAAGGATAACCTGTTTTCAGCCTTTGACATGTCTCAGTTCACCACCTTAGCCGATTCCCCTCTCTATTGTGGTCCAGTTGTGTGACAACTTTCATCTGCTCCCATTTGGATCTGCCCAATGGTAGCGAGAGAATCATCTGCATTGGCTTCTCTTCATGCCCCTGCATTGGTTCTTCTGGAACATCCTGAGGATCTATCCTCTAATCCTCCTATTTTGGATCTATATATTGCCCCTTGATGGCATCATCCATATGCACACCAATGACATCCAACTCTATCATACCCTAACCCTCTGACTATCACACCATCTAACATCCAACACGCAGCGTATCCTGAATGTGCCAAAATAGCTACCAATGAAATGTTTGGAAAACGCCATCATTGTCTTTGGATCCTAGGACAAATTGTTGCCTAGCCACTGACTCACTACCAACTGCTTCAGGCTGAAATAGACTGTTTGCTGTCTTGCTACCATCTTGGACCCGAGATGAACTTCTGAGATGAACCCACTCCATCATCTAGTGCACCAACACTCATCTCTGCAGCATCGCTTGGCTCCGCCCCCATTTCAACTTGCCTACACATTTATTAATTCCTGAGTTGACTATTCCAAAGTTTACCTGCCAGTCTCCAATTTTTCCTCATCAACTTAAGATATCCAAAACTCTGCTGCCCTTTTTCTTCGTCACACCAAGCCCCATCAACATTTCTACATTAGCCTGTACTCATCGCCCAATTTCTCATTCTTCCTTTCAAAATTCTCCCAGCATTGTCCTCTCCTACCTCAGTAATCTCCTCTGGCCAACCACCCCTCCTGGATCTTATCAGACCTCTGGTTTCTGCCTGTTGAGCCTCAGCATTGGTGGCTATGACATCTGCAGCCTTGAGCCTACACTCTAAATTTCCTCACTAAACCTTTGTGTCACTCTGCCTCCTTTTCCTTTCAGACAAAAATCAACGTTTTTGAACAATCCTTCAGTTGCCTGCCCGATATGCCCTTATTTAGCTCAGTGGTATTTGTTAACTCTCCTATGAACATCCTTGGGATATTTTACTCAGTGAAAGGCACTATTTAAGTGCAAGTTTTTAACGGTGAGACAGGAAAGCTCTTAGAATCATGAAAACAGGCCAATGACAGTGTTAATTTCAGCACCTAAGATACAGCCATAGCAAAATTCCAAATATGGTCTTCGTTGCAGTGCAAGATCAAAATTAAACAGTTTACAGATGTCAAGATATTAAATGGCATGGATGTCTTTAACAGGAGATTAGATAAGTGCAGAAGGAAGAAAGAAATGTTGATACAGTGAAATGCAGTAAATAAATAGTAGGAGGAACGTAAGTGAAGCATAAACACTGGTATAGATTCATTGGAGCAAATAGCCTGTTTCCATGCTGTAACTGCTAAGCAAGACGAGAAGGACTCCTAGCAACTCTTGCAAAACACAAATTAAATTCAAGGTCCAAGTGAAATTCTTTTGCCAAGTACATGATTTTGAAATACTGGCCAACTTGTGTACTTGGGTTTACGTCGAGTTGGCAGCTAAGAGGAGGCATTTCAAATTCTACCAAGAATTGTACATCTGCCTGGTTGAGACAAAAACAACTGAAAGAAGCGTGAGATTAGAAACTATCAGCAATGGTCCATGCAGTGTTAAGGCAGCAGCATAGGTGGGGTTTGGAAGAGTAAGAGATGATGATTGACTCACAGAAGATTCTGAGAGATCCTGACGGCGAAAATAAGGAAAGGTTTCTTCTTATGGGAGAACCTATAACAAGGTGCCAGTTTTAAAGAGAGGGTGGCCATTTAAGAGAGAGTGGAGGCAAAAAAATGGTCTCTCAGACACCGTCACAAAAAAAAAAATTAAGAACTCTTTTCCTGAAAAGGTGGTGGAAGCAGAGCCTTTAAATATTTTCAAGGCTAGCTGGATAGATTGCAAGGAAGCAACCGGGTGAGTAGATCGGAAGGACAGGTCAGGGTATGGGGGGTTTGAGGTTGCAATCAGATCAACCCTGGTCTTATTAAATGGCAGAGCAGGTTTGAAGGGCCAAATGGCACCTGCTCCTAAGTGACATGTTTGTATGTATTAGGAAGCAAGCCAGGCCAGAGGTTCAGTGCTGAAGGGTGACACGGTGGGTCAGTGGTTACCACTGCTGCCTCACAGCACCAGGGGCCTGGGTTCAATTCCAGCCTCGGGCAACTGTGTGTGAAGTTTGCACGCTCTCCCCATATCTGTCTCCGGGGGCACTGGTTTCCTCCCACATGTTTCCTCCAAAGATGTGCAGGTTCAGTGGATTAGCCATGCTAAATTGCCCTGCAGTGTGACAGCTAGGTGGCTTAGCCATGGGAAATACAAGGTAGGAGGGTGGGTCTGGATGGGATGCTCTTCAGTGGGTTGGTGTAGACTTGATGGGTTGAATGACCTGCTTCCATACTGTAGGAATTCAGTGTTAAATATATGCTGCTTCTTTGGCTGATAAGTGCCACTGATAACCACAGTGGAAGAGGTTTGCAGGATGTGTGTTTTATCTTTGTTTGGCAGGTGAGAGCAGAATCAGACTCTGGACTAGAGCAGAGCAATAAGTTTAAACTGAGAAGGGTAAAGGACTGTACATCATGTTGCCATGAGTAAAGTACAAGAAGGATAAATACAAATTGATCAGAACAACCAGATGGTGCTAAATTTGTGTCTTAAAGGCCAGAAGATTGTTAATGAAGGAAAGAAAACCTTTGAACTATTGTGCAAGAGTGAATTAAGGAGCAAATTATTGGATGGGGTTCAGAGTCTGTGGAGGAAAGAGCTGTAATGATGCAAAGAGACGAAGATTTGAGACAAGTATTGACCCAACAGCCTACAACTGAGTTCGGCCAGTGCATTGCATTTTCAAAAGAAATTGGTGAAAAACTTGCAGGATAAAAGGAAAAGCAATTCAGACCATAGTTCTTGTGTTGGCTTTTTTTGATTGATTTGATTTATTATTGTCACATGTACCGAGGTACAGTGAAAAGTTTTGTTTTGTGTAACGGTACAAGCAGATCATAACATACAAAGTGTGTTAGGGTAATAGAACAGAGCGAGGAATACAATGTTATGGCTGCAGAGAAGGTGTACAGACAGCTAGATCAACATGAAATTTAAAATTTCAAGAGCCATTTAGCAGTCTAGTAACAGCGGGGAAGAAGCTGTTCTTGAATCTGTTGGTACGTGTGTTTAAGCTTTTGTATCTTCTGCCTGACAGAAGAGCTTGGAAGAGAATACCTATGGTTACAAGGTATACTACGTACTGTGGCTACAAGAGCAGGTCAGGGGCTGCGAATCCTACAGCAAGTAATTCACCTCTTGTCTCCCCAACGTCTGTCCACCATCTACAAGGCACAGGTCAGGGGTGTGATGGAATACTCCCCACCTGCTGAGATGAGTGCAGCTCCAACAACGCTCAAGCAGCTTTGACACCAGCCAGGACTCTTTATTGGCATCACATCCACCATCTTCAACATTAACCCCCTTCACCAGTGATGATGACAGCAGTCTGCACCATCCACATCATCCATAGACACAACTCAGCCAGATTTGTTTGACAGCACCTTGCAAACACATACAACTAAAAGAGACAACGGCAGCAAATGGATGGGAGTGCCACTTCTATAATTTCCCACCCCAAGCTATACACCGCCTTGACTTTGAATCATAGAATCATACAGTGTAGAAGCAGGCCATTCAGCCCTAGTCCTCATGGTCCTCCGAAGAACATTCCACCCAAACCAACCCTTCGACCCTATCCCTGCAACCCTGCATTTCCCATGGCTAACCCACCTAGCCTGCACATCTCTGGACACTATGGGCAATTTAGCATGGCCAATCCCCACCTAACCTGCATGTCTTTGGACTGTGGGAGGAAACCGGAGCACCCAAAGGAAACCCACGCAGAACAAGGAGAATGTGCAAACTCCACACAGTCGCCTGAGGGTGGAACCAAACCTGGATTCCTGGCACTGAGGCAGCAGTGCTAACCACTGAGCCAACATGCCACCCACCATAACTCAGAGGTGCATCACACCCCCTCTCTGCCAATGGGTAATAAACCCTTCTAACAGCACTGTGGGTGTCCTTACATCCCAATAACTGCAATGGTTCAAGAAAACAGCTCACCACCACCTCAAGGCAATTAGGGATATGTAATAAATGCTAGCCCAGCCAGCAAGCCCTTCACATTCCTGAACAAATTTTAAAAAACTCACTGAGCTCTTCCCAATCACAAGCAATTTTACCTTCAATATTTTCTAGTCTCCTTCTGCAACTACTCTACACAAGAGCATGCTTTGGTCACTGATCTCTTACTATAACACCAACCACTTGGCTTAGAAGTTGTTGAAAATAAAACATTATTGCCTTTTAAAGTCCTTTAGATTTAGCAACAGAAGGAGAAGCAACAGCTTTTGTTTGAGAATGAAAATGTTCAAAGTTGCTTTAAGGCACTTGCTTTAAAGAAAAGAAAACTGTTTCGTAAGATCGGCAGATTTCCCACTGCTTAACTTTCTTTACAAGCCTAATACAAGCCAAGCAAACTGAGCAGAGTGCCAGGTGTCAACATCATGGGGTAAAGTCACAAAGTATGCAGGATTAGTACATGAAACTTTTCTCTTGACGTCTGTATGGCCTATTTTGGATTTTAAAAGAATGTTGAAATATATTCCTGGCACGAACATTAACCAGCAACTGCTCATGAGAATTACGGCATCTTGATCACATTGCTGTGGGGCTCTCTGGAGGACATGTCTTTCTAAAATGCACCAGATTTCCGCAGCAGCAGGAGAAACAACGGACTTTCTCTCCATCAATGCCTATGTGCGAGCCTGGTAAAACCTATAAGCTCAAAAACAGCAAATACAGCCTAGTTTACTCAAAGACCGGCACTCCACCGCCAGCTTCTGGCACCAGGCTAGGGTATAGAGCAGTGGGGGAGAGAAAGGGATGTTTGCTTATTATGAAGAAGCATCATTATTCCCAGAAGTCTGCTGGGTCCCTTTTGAACCCCTAGGTTGATACTAATGGATTGCAATTTCACCAGGCCTCAGGTGACAGGCTGAGAGGCTGGTAAAATTGCAATCAACTGTGACAAGAGGAAAGCCCAATCCCTTGCCAGTGCCAAGGGGTATTTTGAAAGCAGCAACAGCTGTCGTCCAGCTGCCCAGTGACAATCAGACAGCTCAATTACAATGACACCACCCCGAAACTGGAGGAGCAGCACCTCATATTCTGCCTCGGGAGCCTACAACCCAATGGTCTCAATGTGGACTTTACCAGTTACAAAATCTCCCCACCCCCAGCCTCGTGACCAACCCTCCCTCTCACCCCCGCCTCCTTGACCTGACACAACCTGTTCATCTTCTTTCCCACCCACCCGCTCCTCCCACCTCACTGACCAATCCCTACCTGCACTGACCTATCACCATCCCACCTACCTACCCCAGCCTCATTCCTCTCTATTTATTTCAGAGCTCCCTTCCCCCCTCCCCCATTTCTGAAGAAGGTACCTAGCTGAAACATCAACTTTCCTGCTCCTCTGATGCTGCCTGGCCTGCTGTGTTCATCCAGCTCTACACTGTGTTAGCTCAATTGACAAAAACTTATTAAGAGCCATTTAACACCCCCACCCCCAGCACTTAATTCACATCAGCCCTGGGCACACTCTCGTCCCAGCAGGAACCACTAGTCAAACAGGGAAAGGTATCATGTCTCAGTAACCTGGGAACACCGAGGATTGTGGTAGTTCCCACTGCTCAGTTAAACCACAGAATACTGTAACTGAACCAGGAAACATAATCTAAATCACCATACTGAGTGATTCATTCACCCATCCTAACAGAAAGGGGTGAATCCATGAAATTACAAACTTAGATGAAATGATTAGTAACAGATTCTTCTGAATTCAAAGAATTCTCAATCAGAAATGTTCTGGTAAAGTTGCATTTAGCTGTCTTAGTTGTATATTAATTGTGTTGCAGGTGGTGAGTATTAGCTGGGGAATCACCAGATGAGAGCTCTTAAGGGTGCTTGTGGCAAAGTGGCAGTATCCCTACCTCTGAGTCAGGCAGCCCATGTTCAAGTTCCATCTGCTTCAGTGGCATTTCTGAACAATATCTGAAAACATCTGGAACCCCTAGAATCATAATCATGGAATGCCTACAGTGTGGAAGCACACCAATCAGCCCATCAAGTCCACATCAACTCCCCCCTCAAAGAGCATCATGCCCAGACCTACCCCCTACTTTATAACCCCACATTTCCCATGGCTAACCCACTGAGCCTGCACATCCCTGAACACTATGGGTAATTTAGCGTGGCCTATCCACCCTAACCTGCACATCTTTGGACTGTAGGAGGACTGCAGGCATGAGGAGAATGGACAAATTCCACACAGACAGTGGCCTAGGCTGGAATCAAACCCAAGTCCTTGGTGCTGTGAGACACCTGTGTTTACTCCTGAGCCACCATGCCGTATAAGGAACTTATAAGGAGTAATGTTATTAGACCGATGATCCAGAACCCCAGGCTACGGTTCCGAGAATAAGGTGAAATGTGAATTCAATAAAATCTAAAACCCCTATAAATAGGCCAAAATGGTGGTTTACGGGCTCGGAGTTGCATACTTGTTACGCATAAACTGCAAATAAACATGAATGCCAAAAGAAGGAAGTCCCACTTTCTTCACAATGTACAATGTTGAAGAGAAAATGACTTATATTACATCCCCATTTTACAAACTTCACATGCAACTGGCCAGCAAGGAGACAAACACTGATGTATTTGATCAGAAGACTATTTGAAACATCTGGTCGAGATTTTATTTACGCAGCAAATCTTTGACAAAATTTCCAGTTTCCAAAACTGGTTTCATATTTTCCAAGATGCAAAATGCATTGCCAGAATATCCAAGTCCGCAACACTGACACAATGCAGACTCCCAGTCCAATTACATTTCGAGCCACGTGCAGTTCAATTTAACAACAGAGTTCAGGAAGACTACGCTAACCTAATTCTCCCTAGCACCTCAATGACAGAAGTCCTAATCTCTGCCGGTCTTGCTTCTCATTTTCAGAACTCTTGGTGGGTGTCATGCAACCAATAATTTGGGATTTAATCCTTACATTTGCTCACCTGCCAAACACTGGGTCTTGGCTAGTCACAATTGAAAGTATAATCAAAACATATTTTGAGACCTTTTAGGAGCCATGTTTAGAAATGCACCTATTCTTGCACTTCCCTCAGTGGGTGTGGAACTGGTTTCAATTCTTCCTTCACAAGTAAATCATAACATGTTTTCCACTAGGGAGGGGTGCATTTCAGAGATGAGAGACTGGAAGAACCAACAGATATTGTTTTTTGTCATTTTGTCTCTAGATATGGGCATTCAAGACTCAGCCACATATTGCAGGACTGTAGAATGGGTTCAAGTGGATATCCCTGTCACTGAAGGACACAAGTGACCCAGGTGCATTGTGTGATTCTAAGCCCACAAATGACCAAAACGTATCAAGTCCAATTTCACAAGTTGTCAATTTCAGGAGATTGAAACTCTCAAACTCTCAGCCCAATACTAATTAATCAGTATCCTTGAGAGGATAGCCTCGGGTGACTGTCTGTGTGGAGTTTGCACATTCTCCCAGTGTCTGCGCGGGTTTCCTCCCAGTGTCTGGTTTCCTCCCAGAGTCCAGGCTGGGTGGTTTAGGCATGAGAAACACAGGGTTATAGGGTTGGGGGGGGGCGGGGGTTGAGTGTGGGTGGAATGCTCTTTGGAGGGTTGGTGTGAACTCGATGGGCCAAATGGCCTGCTTCCACACGGTAGGGATGCTACGATTCTTGAATAAACAAAAAAAAAAAACCATCAACCCTGACCTGCTATTAAATCTGACATTCTCACTCTCGCAGTATCTTATTTAAACTTCCATGGGATATGCTTGACACTGGCAAGACCAACAATTGTTGCCCATCTCTAACTACCCTTGAACTGGGGAAGGAAAGACTGCCTTCCCCAAAGGGCATTGGCGACCCAGATGAGTTTTTAACAATAATGATGAAGATTGTTTCAAGGTCACTATTGTAATTGCAGTTTCTATTAAATTAATTTAAATTCCACCAGCTGCTATGGTGGGATCTGAACCAATGACCCCAGAGAATTAATTTCTCAATTTCTTTATTACCACTCCAGTAACATTACGACTGCAGCACTATCACCCCAGCCTACGGTCCTAATTGTGACCCCAACTCTGGCAGGTCCTATTGCACAGAAACCAGGGCTCTCAGCTCCTGTCATGCTCAATGGGAAGATGGGGTCTGCAGCTAAGGGAAGGGATTTCTCAGGACAATAAAAGTGTTTTCTACTATTTTAAAAAGCCTAAAACCACAACTTCACTCCGAGATCTGACAAACAATCTGTGGAACATCTGTTTGGGGTCTGGTTTACAAGTCTGCAACATCATCACTACAGCATGATCTCCCTAGTGCGCCTACAGCAATAGTGAAAGCCACACAAATCTCCTCCCTGATCTTTTTCAAAACTCGGATATTTAATGCTTTATGGATTAGCACTCAGACAATCCCTTTGACCAGTTTATATTGTGTTCATTTAGCCTATCTAGGGCACATTTATTTTGGATTCGCTGATTTTTCTCAGGTGTCTCCATGTACATTTTGCTTATGAACATTTTAAAAATTATTTAATTCAAAATACTAACTTAAGAGTGATTACAAGGTGCGGAGCTGGATGAACACAGCAGGCCAAGCAGCAGGAAAGCCTGACGCCTTGGGCCCAGACCCTCCATCAGAAAGATTTTTTTCTGGCTTTCCTGCTCCTCTGATGCTGCTTGGCCTGTTGTGTTCATCCAGCTCCGCACCTTGTTATCTTGGATTCTCCAGCATCTGCAGTACCTATTATCTCTCATGAACTTAAGAGTGATTACCCCAGTTTCGTACTCATCGACACATTTCAGAACTTTACTTCCCTTTTATCAACACAGAAACAAAACTAATTTTGCTGCTGTGTTTCAACTTTAGGTTCTACAAGTTTTATTAGAGTCACAGAGCTGTACAGCATGGAAACAGACCCTTTAGTCCAACTCATCCATGCCAACCAGATATGGTAAATTAATCTAGTCCCATTTGCCAGCATTTGGCCCATATCCATCCAAACCCCTCGTATTCATGTACCCATCCAGATGCCTTATAAATGTTAAAATTTTACTAGCCTCCACCACTTCCTCTGGCAGCTCATTCCATACATGCACCACCCTCTGTGTGAAAATGTTGCCTCTCTGGTCCCTTTTAAATCTTGTCCCGCTCACCTTAAACCTACAGCCTCTAGTTTTGGACTCCCCTACTCTGGGGAAAAGGCCTTGTCTATTCACCCTGTCCATGCCCCTCATGATGTTATAAACATCTATCCTCAGCATCCGATCCTCAAGAGAAAATAGCTTCTCCCTACAGCTCCAAACCTGGCAACATCCTTGTAAATCTTTTCTGAACCCTTTCAATTTTAACAACATCTTTCCTAAGACGAGGCGGCCAGAATTGAATGCAGTATTCCAAAAGTGGCCTAACCAGTGTCTTATACAGCCACAACTTGACATCCCAATTCCTATACTCAAAGCACTGATCAATTTTCCTCTTTTGTAAAAGGATGAATAATCAGAGTAGAAGTGGAATTCTGTGGTTGGCATGAAGCAATTTGATATTGTAGGAATGTCTAATTAACAAGCAATGGCTCAAATTTGAGTAGTATAATTCTTAAATTGTAATGTTTAAAAATCGTTACTTAATGTCACAATTCTAGAACCACACATGACTGAGCTGCTGCCCATTGTACTTTTCAACTAAAGCTGCTTCTTGAACAGACATCATTTTAGTGAAGGTAAAAAAGAATCACTTGGGCCCATGCCGCCAAAAAACTTCAAATGCAGTCAAAAGGTCAATCTACATAGAAAAAAAAAGGGGTGAGAGAAAGCCCATCAAGTCTGCTGCACTATCAAAAGTAATCTCTTGGGCTTCAAAGCCACCTTCCTGCCTTTGCAGGAAATGGTCATTCCTTGGCACTTGTGTGGCTTGGATGTGACTGACCACTTATCAACTCAAGCTGTCTCGCTACATTTGGACACAGACTAATTCATGATCTAAGCTGTCCAGAATGATGCTGAACATGAGGTTTGAGCAGCCCACTTCTGACCTTATGACGGAAGGAAAGTCATTGATGAAGCAGCTGGAAATGGATGGACCTAGGACACTACTCTGAAGAACTCAAGAGGTGGTGCAGTGGCAGTGTACTCACCTCTGCGACAGATGACCTGGGTTCATATCCCACTTGATCCAGAGGTGGGTCATTACACATCTGAACAGGTTGATTGAGGAAATACAAGGGTTCTTGTGGCATAGTGGTAATGTCCCTACTTCTGAACCTGGAGGTCTGGTTCAAGTCCCACCTGCTCCAGCGATGTGTCATAATATCTCTAATCAGGTTGATGAGGAAAAATATCATAGAGAACTCCTGCAGAGATGACTGACCCACAACAGTCACAACCACCTTTCTTTGTGCCGGGTACGACTCTCCAACCAGTGGGCAGGTTTCTACGGATTCCCTCTAGGGTTAGCGTGGCCTAGTCGTATTATCACTTGTGCATTAATCCAGGCACCCAGGTAATGTTCTGGAGACCCGGCTTTGAATCCTGCCACAGCAGACGTTGGAACAAAAACAGAAGTTGCTGGAAAAGCTCAGCAGTCTGGCAGCATCTGTGAAGAAAAATCACAGTTAACGTTTTGGGTCCAGTGACCCCTCCTCATAACTAATGGTAACTAGGGAAATGTCAGTTTACATGCAGATGGCATAATTTGAATTCAATAATAATCTTGAAATAAGTGTTTAACGATGAACATGAAACCATTACCGATTGTCAGAAAAAACAAACCCATCTGGCTCACTAATGTCCTTTGGGGAAGAAAATCTACCCCGTTCTTAACTGGTCTGGTCTCATGTGACTCTAGACTCATAGCAATGTGGTTGACTTTTAACTGCTCTCCAGGCAATTAGGGGTGGGCAACCAATCCTGGCCTAGTCGGCAATGGCCTTATCCCATGAATGAATAAAAAGAATTTAACTAGGGTCCCTTGCTGCCACACTTGTTCAACTGCAGCCTTGACATCAAGGACAGTCATTCTCACTTTGCCTCTGGAATTCAGCTCTTTTGAATGTGTTCATACCAAGGATGCAATGAGGTCAGGCAGCTTAAAGAACACCATCTGACCCCGGACAAGGCCTACTGCTTGTCTATGTGACAATGCGCATATTTAAACATAACTATTTAATTTCTAGATCAGAACAGCACTTTGGAAGTGGGAAGATACAGAGCTTGGATAAGTTAAACAAACTTTGTTACTGTTTTATAATGTTTGATCATTGCTTTATAGTCCAAGTAAATATTTATGGTTTTTTTGGTTCACACACCAAAAGTCCTAACATCACTTTATTATCCACAAAATTCCAAAGTCCAAATGAGAATTGAACCCAAGTGGTTTCGACTGAAGAGGTTACCCTGTGAAATATTTTGAAAGTGTAGTCATAATGTGGTTGGACTATCAAGCTAGAAGCTTAGGCTAATGCTCTGGGGATATGTGATCAAATCCGACCGTGGCAGATGGTGGAATTTCCACTCAATTTTATGAATCTGGAATATCAATAACGGTGACTGTTAAACCTTGCTGTAAAAACTAAACATGCTGATGACCTTTTCAGGAAAGAAATCTACCATCTTTACCTGGTCTGGCCTACAAGACTCCAGACCAACATGCAATGGGGTTCAAGGACAATTAGAGATGGCCAATAAATACTGGTCTTGCCAATGATGCCCATATTCCATGAGGAAAAATTAAAAAAAGTGCTTGACCATAGCTGAATCTGGAGGTGTAGAATACCATCTTTGAACAGGTTGATTAGAATCATAGAATCCCTACAGTGTGGAAGTTGGCCACTTGGCCCATCGACTCCAACTAACCCTCAGAACAGCATCCCACCCAGAGCCACTCCCGTAGTTTCCCTGTTTACCTACAAGTTGATGAGGCAAATTTCTACCCTGGGGAATTTCTGCAGAGGTGTCCTGAAGCTGAGATGACTGAGCTCCAAACACAACTAGAAAGATATAACAGCATAAAGCTGAAGGAACACAGCATGCCAGGCAGCATCAGAGGAACAGGAAAGTCAATGTTTCAGGTCAGGACCCTTCTTCAGAACAGTTCAGAAGAAGGGTCCTGACCCGAAACTTCAGCTTTCCTGCTCCTCTGACGCTGCCTGGCCTGCTGTGTTCCTCCAGCTCCACACTGTATTGTCTCTGACTCTAGCATCTGCAGGTCTTGCTATCTCCGATCTTCATTTGTGCTAGGTATAACTCCAACCAGTGGAGACTTCCCCCCACCCGCCCCCCACCATCCCCCGACCCGATTCCAATTTTGCTTGGGTTCCTCAGGTGGATGTTTTTTTTTTAAAAAAAAAAAAAACGATCTGTTCAGATGTGCTATGACCATTCCATGAGTTATCTATGAGGCATAAGTACACGCAGTCTCTGGCAATTTTCCTTCTGTTATTTTATGATCTTGCGTATTTTCTTATGATCAGCAGAAAGGAAACGAAAGACACACGCACCAATATCACAATGACTGAACATCTCAAACCACTTCACAGCCAATAACTTTTGAAATGAAAGAAATCCCTTTCCTTTTCTCTCTGCAGGATTTGTCGGGGATTTTTCCATTACACGTCGTCTTTAATTGGATTCTTAAACCATTTAGAGTCATAGCTGTTTAGTCTATTTCGACTGTGTTTAGGAATGTTTCATGCTGCATTCCTGACATTACGCGTTTTAAATGTTTTCCACTTTTGCTCCAAAGAAGCTTGTCCATCAGCACACCACAATCCATTTCTTTTCAGTTTCCTCCACTTGCTTTTGAATCCTTTAAGCTGCATGCCCGCCGACCTGCTGGATTGTCCTAGTCTGTGATTACCATCCAGAAAATGACAAGACTCCAATTTCCAGCACACTTTATAGGTCCTGGACAAGTACCCAGTGAAGATTAGAATCCCTACAGTACAGAAAGAGGCCATTCAGCCCACCAAGTCTGCACTGACCCTCTGAAGACTATCCCATCCAAACCCAACCTCTCTGCCCTAACCCCATAATCCCACATTTGCCATGATTAATCCTGTAGCCTGTACATCCCTAGACACTACGGTTACTTTAGCATGGCCAATCCACCTGACATGCACATCTTTGGACTGTGGGAGGAAACCAGAGCACCCAGAGGAAACTGACACAGATGCAGTGAGAATGTGCAAACTCCCCACAGACAGTCACCCGACGCTGGAATTGAACCCGGGTCTCTGCTACTGGAGGCAGCAGTGCTAGCCACTGTTCCACCCACTAATTGCAGCGTATGGAAGACTGTCAGAAGGCATTTGGCAGCCTGAAAGCTGTGTTAACCACTACCCCCAGTGTTTAGTACTGTTTCCTGCGGCTCCTTTGACGCATCATATCCGTGGCTGAAGTTTATCTTTTGTGACACATCGAGATACTTGAAAACAGGAAGTCCACTTTACCCACCACCAGCTTAGACCATGTAGGGGTTTTCCCCATCATCAAAACCCATTGACAGTCTGGAGCATTTTGGTTTCTTCTTAGCACAGTCAGTTATCTTTAGGACCTCCCTGCCCCGGTTAATTCAGGTTACAAAAGCAAGAAGCTTGTTATTTCCTAACATCAAAGAATGCCATTTGGCATTGGATATAGCCTGGTTTTTCTTCAACAGAATAAAGACATACGATCTTTCATACAAGAACAGGTCAAAATCAAAACAGTGATCGAGTCCCTGCTGTTTGGAGGGAAGAGGATGTCAGATTGATGTTCAAGTGTCACATTGTTTGCCTAGTTCTCTGTCGATCTGTCACATATCTATCCCTTGCCCTTTTCTACAATGCTTCCCAATGGAGCTTGAAGCAATGTTAAAATCCATGTTTTCTTTTAAACTTGCACTTTAATGTCTAACATTCATTCTGATATCAGACATCCTCCCAAACTTTTTCAATCTTCAAGGAGGCTTTGATACAATCAATCCATTTATTAACCCAAATTCGGTACTGCTCTTTTCTAATCACAACATGTTGGAGCCTCACAAGTCCCCAGTACACTCTTAAGGTCAATGATAATGATGAAATTCAGACGTTTCAGCCTCATTGGCATTTCCCCAGAGTCTGCCGAGCAGACAGACATCTTGCACAGACTTCCAAAAGTGCTTAGATACTCCTTGGGACCAATAAGATCTTTAACCAGTCCTCTTTCTTCATCTTTAACAGCAGCAATCACATGTTTGGTGGAAATGCCAACCCTCCTTGCATTTGGAAAGATAATGGTGTAGCGGTAACGTTATTGGAATAGTAACGTAGGAACCCAGGCTACTGCTCAGGAAGCATGTGTTCAAATCTCAAACTGACAGCCAGCAAAACATCAATTCAGTTCATTAATATACCTGGAATGAAAAGCTAGTCTCAGTAATGGGGACCATAAAGCTAAGATGAGATTACCTTATGGAGATAAGATTTTTAGATCTGGACCTTTCCCCCTTTAATTTTCTTTGTATTCTGCTTTTTTTTTATTAATTCTATTTTTGTACCTTAGATGGTTGTTTTGGTTCTTGTATCTATAATTTTTTTTAAATTCAGGTTTTTGTACCTAAGATGGTGTCGGAGAACAGAAACTTTGTACACTTTTCACTGTACTCTTTTACTTACGTACACACAACAATAACCTAATTCTAATTGTAATTACATGGATTTTTGCATAAAGCCATCTGGTTCACCAGTGCCTCAAAGGGCAAGAAATCTGCCCTCCTTATCTGCTCAGGTCTACAAATGACTCCAGACCCACGCCAATGGGGTTGACTCTTAATTGCTCTGAAGAGCATTTTGGGATTATAATGGTGTTGCCCACAGCTCATGCATGAGCAAGAACACCCTGCCACATGGAGCACTACATAAACTGGCTAATTAAGTTCTATTTGTGCAACACACTCCAGGATCTTTAAAGTCAGTGTGTAAACTAGATGATTGTGAACATGATTGTTATATCCTTGACCTGAACCAATCTCCCCTCCAGCTAGTAGAAATGCTGCTGGAGCGAGTGCTCTGCAGTGTTCTTTCATCTGTGGGACTTTAGTTTCAATCTAGGCCAGAGACCATGGCTAAAGAAAGGACATTTGTACGGGGGCTCGTGTGTTGCTGCGGTGGTTCCCTGTCTGGGTCAGAAGGTCTGGGTTCAAGAAGTGTGTCACAATGTATCTAAGCAGGTAGATTAAAAACAAAATCTCCAATGCCATAATCTCCCCTGTTCCCATAGACATCCTCATGTTCTGGTATAGAGCTCTAAATAATACTGGCTAATCAATTCAAACAAGGGCAAACATTGAGTTATGACGATAGAATGTAGCCAACAGGAAAATAGTCCTGAGCAGTCTACTTCAGCGATATTATTTTTATTCACTCATGGGACGTGGGTATTGCTGGCTAAGCCGTATAATCTATCCCTTAGCTGCCCTTAATGGCTAGCTAAGCCATTTAGAAGGCAGTCAAGAGTAGACCACATTGCTGTAGGTCTGGAGTCACATGTAGGTCAGGCCAGCAATTTCATTCCTGAAGTGATCCAGATGGGTCTTTACAACAATTGACAACGGTCATCATTAGACTTTTAATTCCAGAGTTTTGTAGTATTGAATTCAAATTCTATCATCTGACATAGTGGAACCCGGAACATTAATGAGTCAGAACTGGTTTGCAAACAAAATGTCCACTAACAATCTCCCCATCCCATAGGACTAAGCAACATAGAAAATAATATCCTGGGACCCCAGAATATTTTCTTGCATTTCTGTAATACTAGTCAAGTGACAATATCATGAGGCCATTACCTCCCCAAAATGAAGAGCTTTTGAAGATGGGCAACAGTCTGATCCCTCTTGTCCTAATGATTCAGCCTCAGACTAAGCAAGTAAGTTATAATGGCAGCCGCAACCTAATGCCCGTTTCAAACACCTTAGTAACAGCACTCCGCAGTCAGCCAGCAGCTCTCCTCCACTACTTCAGTCGGACATTATTCAGTAATTGGAAAATTAGCAAGATCCGGCTTTGGTTTGAGAGTTTGGCAGAAGAGCCAAGGAAATTGTGGAGCACGTACTGTTTGTGATTGAGTAGGAGCAGTCACACAAAACCAAGCTCAGGTTTCAGTCAGAAATACTCACGAACAAACACTTTGACTTGACGTCGGCCACTATAACTTGGCAGTCATCCCTTGTCACCGATCCAGCACATTGCCAAAAGGCTGAAGACATTCAGTTCAGTGGTCATTGGTTTCCCATGCAGAATTCCCAATATAGAACAATGCAATTGGAAAGGAAGAGGATATAGCCAGCTGCTTGCAGGATTCTGGCTGAATTCCTACCCTGCTGTTCTGGGTCACAATCTGTGCTTGTGTCAGCCAGCCATGACAAAGAGGTCACAACTAAAGCACATTCCACCTTTATGACCACTCTGTGATCAGAGTTTCTCAATGTTAAAGCAGACAAAGAAAGGGTAGACTTTCCTCCATTCACGAATTGTCCTGTTAAAGTTGGTCCCACTCAAACATGTTGCCCCTTGTTCAGAGATAAAAGGTACTGCAGATGCTGGAGAATCCGAGATAACAAGCATGGGGCTGGATGAACACAGCAGGTCAAGCAGCATCATAGGAGCAGGAAAACTTGCCCCTTGTTCAGCTCACCAGCTCTCGGCTCACCATCAGCAGGTGCTGGATACAAACAATGCCTTGCTTCACAACTTGTACAGGGAAGATCCGGAGATCGAGGTGCTTGTAACTAACTTCAACTTGAAGCCAATTAGCAGAAGCTCTCAGTGGTGAGTAAAACAATGCTAGGGAAAATGGTCTCCATCTAACACAATGCATTTAAAACCAGTGCAAATTATTATTGTTGCACTGAATGCAACTTGCGCTTAAAATTCTGCAAATCTTCGCAACACGCACACCAATAATCAATACCAATATACTGTACCTGTCCTGGGAGTGTTTACTGGAAACAGTATAGAGGAATTTTTATTCTGTATCTGTATGTGTTGCACCTGTCGTGGAGTGTTTTAATGGCGGCAGTGTAAACATAGAGGAGCTTTATATCGTCCGAGTATGCGATGTCTAGCACTGCTAACATGTAGTTGGGTAGATACCTGTCACTATCAATGTTTTCTGACTAGATCAATGGGGCTGATGTAGTCTAAAACAAGATGTACAATAGCACTCAGGTACGTTACTTTGAGAGATAGACAGTCACTAAAACATGTAGGAGAATAGGTCTGTACCCTTCAAAGTCCTCAGGTATTTTGCCTTTTCTCACCATATCCTTATGGCAACATTGGATTGGGTGAACTTTAATGTTGTCATCAATATTAACCCATTCAGAACCATTATCTTACAGATCTCTCCCCCCCCCCACCAACAAGCCTTAATACATTCACATGAGTTGGAAGAGTTGGACCGAAGGGTCTGTTCCATGCTGTACAGCTCTATGGCTCTATGACATATAGATTTACTACTACCCCATTTCCCCTCTGCCTCCCACTCAAATTCAGCTGGTCTGAAGGTCTAATTTCTTGCAGGATGTACAATCTTTGGACTCAGAGGATTAGTAATGATGACCTTGGTTTTGTTCTTGACCATGTGTGGTCTGTAAGTCATCGTCATCATTAGACTTCTTGTTCATCCCAAAGAAGTATTGGACAATTGGTAAGGAAATCCTGCAGCTCCTTCACACAACACCCCCAAATACGATCGCTGCTAACTGTTACTGTACTGTTCAGGTCCTGTATTCATACCCATTGTTCTTGGCCTAAATGTGTCAACTTCCATGAAGGTTCACATCTATTATAGTGAGAAGCTTGCTGCTCCGAGTAAGACTGGTTCTTCTTACATACTTTGCTCCAGTCTGATGGACTCAACTGTGGAGTCACCTTCTTTGGTAGTGTTAGGGAGTTGTATCTTCGGTTTTCAGCCCAGCAGCAATTCTGATGTTGATAAGTCACATTGGAGTGAGGTGGACAAATGATTTTAAAATGCCATCTAAAAGTCAGCATTTTTCTTCAATAAGTGACTGAACTGACTGGTACCCCACACTTAGCTTCAACATTAAAACGTTTATACGAGTGAGATGATTGCATGTTCAAACCCAGAACCGGCTATAACTTAGCTAAAAACATGGCCCATTGTTTGACATGACCCTGTCAAAGATCAGTATCTACACTACCATGTGTGGTGAATATTTCACACAATATCCTGACAACAGCAGTTGTAATGGGTGGATATAACTTTCTCACCCCTGTCCACTATAAATAACAGTGGCCAATAGAATAACATAAGAACATCTGACGAAAATAAGTAAATCTTTTCCCACCCATTCCCGTGGTCTGATGGGAGAAAGTCATGGGTATTTAGTGGCTCTTGCCACTCAATGATGAGAACATCATAACTCTCAGAGTCAGCTTTGTTATTCTCAATATCCTTTGAGATCCCTGGCCACCACAAAGCCCTGATTTTGAATTTGGTGTTCACAACATTTCTCGGGGTGTATCCTGCCCACAGTATCACCCCGTAGCAAAGCTGGAGTGATTAGCCTTGCATCATCAATTCCTCTTCAATCATTGTCGGCTTGAAAGCAAAATACTCCAGATGCTGGAAATCTGAAACAAATGCAGAGAATGCTGCAGAAACTCAGCAGGTCTGGCAGCATCTGTGAAGACAGAAACAGAGTGAAGGTTTTTAGTCCAATATTATTCTTGTTCAGAACTGAAAGGACAGACACACCAGACTCGAAACTTTGACTCTCGTTTTTCTCTCTCCACAGATGCAACCAGACCTGCTGAGTTTCTCCAACATTGTCTGTGACAGTCACAGTCTTGTAACAGTCACACTGCAGTGATCATTCACCATTGTACCTAGCTTCCACTGCACATATTTCATCTCAATGGTAAACCTCATGAGCTACAGCTGGAATCTCTGTATCTGAGGAGGTCTCTCTCTTGTCTAACAGGAAGACCAATGGGTTATGGATGTTCTCTGTGGGCCCTTCAGATCAGGGGTGTAGTCTGAAAAACCTGACAATACCCTGGATGCATGATACACCAGTTTCCAATGGACATCTGGTTGCTCCTGAAAGAGCACAGCTTCTTGGCCTTTAGCTGAAACATATGCAGCTATAATTGTTGGAAAGGATGTGTGGCAATGGGTCAAGGTACCTGTAGATATCTGTAGGTCATTGATCTTTCAGAAGACATCCTCCTGATGTAGGTTTCAACGCCATCCTTGCTTCTCCTTTGGGAGTTGCCTCAGAGATACGGTAAGGTTGCTTAAAAAGAGTTAAAAATTTTGCCGACTTATTTACCATGCCTAAATGTCTTTGGTGGTCATGAAGTGATAGCAGAGAGAGAAACGTTTTTAATTCATTCAAGGAATGTGGGCATCGCTGCCTGGGCCATCATTTATTCCCTATCCTTAATTATCCCAAAGGCCAGTTAAGAGTCAAGCACATTGCTGTGTGTCTGGAGTCACAGGTAGACTGGAACAGCAGTTTCCTTTCCTGAAGGACATTAGTGAACCACATGGACTTTTTCCCCTAATAAATGACAACTGTTTCATGGTCATCATTAGACTCTTAATTCAAACATTTATTAGATTCAAATTCTACCCTTTGCCATGGCAGGATTTGAAATCAGGTTCCCAGAACATTACTTAGGTCTCTGGATTAATAGTCTAGTGATAATACCAATAGGTGATCGCATTTCCATCACCCCCACCAACCCTTCAACAGCCTTTGTTTTCTGTGAGTTTGCCATTAGTGTTAATGTGTCTCATGAAGCAAATAGATTTCTTAGAAAATTCACAATTGTTATTGAAGGCGAAACCTTCAGCTTATGGGACCTCATTAACTATCTCCTTGTGGATGGATATGTCATCCACGTGGCTTATGACACCTCCTGGCCCTTGGAGAATATTTGTCAAAGTGCATTGAAAAATCTCTGGGCTCAGGGCAATCCCAAATAGCGGTCTGTTAAAACACAAGTCCCCACGTGGAGTTACAAATGTCAGAAGCAATCTGGATTGCTCATCTATTGGCGTGTGCCAGAACCCACTGTCAGCATGGAGTTTGGTGAAAACTCTATTTTTAGATCATTTGGTTGATCTCTTCTCTGTCGTAGGCATGGGGTGAATTTCTCACACCACTGCATTGTTGTGTGTGGCCGACATACTTTGATGGAACCACTATATTTGGGGACAGTAACCATGGCCAAACAGATGATTTTATCACTAAGGAAGTGACACCCATTCAGTCATTGCCTCAAATTGCTTTTGAGCTTGTTTCATAATGCATAGCAGAACCTTCCTAGGGCTACAGAGCGACAATAGTTTAACATGTTTTCTTTAAATGATGCTGTATTCAGTATGGAGTCTCCTTAATCTTGTAAGCAATTCAGAGTTAAGCTTCTCAACAAGCTTTTACTCTCGTACTGTCAAGTGTCTCTGACCTTTCAAAGAAGTTTGAGGACAAAACGCACATTTTACCTCAAGAGAGTGAGTTCTTGGTTGTGAAATACATTTTTACTCTCTTACAGTCTACATGTTGCAACGTTTCTTGTAAAACATATCATTAATCTTGAGGACCAGGCTTCCTGGGCTATGTAGTATCACTGCTGCAGGCTGCAATCCCCCCATGATATAAGATCTTGTAACATGGCAACATGTGCCCCTTATCAGCTTAAACTACATTAGATGCCTGTCGACAAAATTGCTGCTTGCCAAAAGGATTTGGTTGGATCACTCATTCTCCCTTGGAATGCATTCGGTATAAGAACTGCTTCACAGGACACCTACGTTCTTTACGCAAAAGAAGGCCCTGAGCTTCCAGCTGCCTACCACTTTAACACACCACCCTGTTCCCTGGCCAACATCTGTTTCAGGCTTGCTGCAGGGTTCAAGGCGAAGCTCAGCATGAGCTGGAAGAACAACACCTCATTTTTCACTTGAGGACCCCGCAGCCCTCCGGATTCAATATTGAGTTCGATAATTTTAGGGCCTGAACTCTCCCATGTCCTAGCCCCCCAACCCCACACACCAGGCCTTGTTTTCACATAGTGGCAAACAATAGGTAGTGTGTAATGGCAGACGATCAGTCACCAATAGCAGCTATACATTCTCCTAGTCAGATCGTTATCCACTCCTTTGTCTGTCCAACTGCTTTTCTCCCATGGCTGTAAATTGGGGGAGGGGAGTGTGCAGTGGGACCTGGGAGTCCTTGTGCCCCTATTGCTGAAGGTAAGCATGCAGGAGGAGTAGGTGGTAAAGAAGGCACGTGATATGTTGGCCTTCATTGCGAGAGGTTTTGAGTACAGGAGCAGGGATATGTTGTTGCAGTTATACTGGACCTTGGGTGAGACTACATCGAGAATATTATTTATTTTCCCTTTATTCGTTCACAGGATGGAGGGCATCGCTGGCCAGGCCAGCATTTATTGCCCCATCCCTAGTTACCCAGAGGGCAGTTAAGAGTCAACCACATTGCCGTGGGTCTGGAAGCACATGTAGGTCAGACCAGGCAAGGATGGCAGTTTCCTTCCCTAAAAGGACACTAGTGAACCAGGTGGGTTTTTCCTGACAATCGACAACGGATTTGTGGCCATCACTGGATTCTTAATTCCAGATACTTTTTATTGCATTCAAATTCCACCATCTGCCCTGGCGGGATTCAAACTCAGGTCTCCAGAACATTGTGGGTGTCTGATTAACAGCCCAGTGATAACACCACTAGACCACTGCCTCCCCCTCAAATGTGCAGTTTTGACTCCTTTTCTGCAAAAGAATTCTCTTGCTCAAGAGGGAGTGCAGTGAAGGTTTACCAGGCTGATTCCGGGGATGGTAGGTCTGACGCATGAGGAGAGGTTGACTAGGTTAGGATCATTTTCACTGGAGTTCAGACAAAAAAGAAAAAAAAGAGGAGAGTCTCATAGAGACATGTAAAATTCTAACAGGGCTAGACACGGTAGATGCAGGGAGGATGTTCCCGATGGTGGGTGTGTCCAGAACTAGGGGTCAAAGTATGAGGATTCAGGGTAGACCATTTAGGATGGAGACGAGGAGACATTTCTTCATCCAAAGGGTGGTGAGCCTGTGGAATTCATTACCACAGGAAGTAGTTGATGCCAAAACATCGAATGTGTTCGAGAGGCGACAAGATATAGCACCTGGGGGCAAATGGGATCAAAGGTTATGGAGAGAAAGCAGGATTAGGCTATTGAGTTGGATAATCAGCCGTGATCGTGAAGAATGGCAGAGCAGCCTCGAAGGACTGAAGAGCCTCCTCCTGCTCCTATCTTCCATGTTTCTCCCTCCCTGGGCTCTATCTCAACCTATCGCTTATTCCTTACTCCCTCTCACCACCCTATCTTCTGCATTTAAAGCAACATTTCCCTAACTTTCATCAGTTCTGAGGAACGGTCACCAGACCCGAAACATTAACTCTGATTTCTCTCCAGAGGCTACCAGACCTGCTGAGTTTTACCAGCAACGTCTGCGCTTGTTTCTGAATACATTGGATATGCCTTGTTTTGCAAATTCCTCTACCTCATTAACATCTTTGACTTCCTGCTGCTTCCTCATTGTGCCCTACATCTGCACATCTTCTGGAAACGTCCTATTGTTTCACAGCTAAAGCATTTTGGGCATAGCAAATGTTGTTCCCTTGTTCAAGGGGAGTAGAGACAACCCTGGTAATTATAGACCAGTGAGCCTTACTTCGGTTGTGGGTAAAGTGCTGGAAAGGATTATAAGAGATAGGATTTATAATCATCTAGAAAGGAATAATTTGATTAGGGATAGTCAACACGGTTTTGTGAAGGGTAGGTCGTGCCTCACAAACCTTATTGAGTTCTTTGAGAAGGTGACTAATCAGGTGGATGAGGGTAAAGCGGTTGATGTGGTGTATATGGATTTCAGTAAAGCGTTTGATAGGGTTCCCCACTGTAAGCTACTGCAGAAAATACGGAGGCATGGGATTGAGGGTGATTTAGCGGTTTGGATCAGAAATTGGCTAGCTGTAAGACGACAGAGGGTGGTGGTTGATGGGAAATGTTCATCCTGGAGTTCAGTTACTAGTGGTGTACTGCAAGGATCTGTTTTGGGGCCACTGCTGTTTGTCGTTTTTACAAATGACCTGGATGAGGGCGTAGAAGGATGGGTTAGTAAATTTGCAGATGACACTAAAGTCGGTGGAGTTGTGGATAATGCGGAAGGATGTTGCAGGTTACAGAGGGACATAGATAAGCTGCAGAGCTGGGCTGAGAGGTGCCAAATGGAGTTTAATGCGGAAAAGTGTGAGGTGATTCACTTTGGAAGGAGTAACAGGAATACAGAGTACTGGCCTAATGGTAAGATTCTTGGTAGTGAGGATGAGCAGAGAAATCTGTGTCCATGTGCATAGATCCCTGAAAGTTGCCACCCAGGTTGATAGGGTTGCTAAGAAGACGTACGGTGTGCTAGGTTTTATTGGTAGAGGGATTGAGTTTCGGAGCGGTGAGGTCATGTTGCAGCTGTACAAAACTCTGGTGCAGCCGCACTTGGAGTATTGCGTACAGTTCTGGTCGCCGCATTATAGGAAGGATGTGGAAGCATTAGAAAGGGTGCAGAGGAGATTTACCAGGATGTTGCCTGGTCTGGAGGGAAGGTCTTGAGGAAAGGCTGAGGGACTTGAGGCTGTTTTCGTTAGGGAGAAGAAGGTTAAGAGGTGACTTAATAGAGACATACAAGATGATCAGCGGATTAGATAGGGTGGACAGTGAGAGCCTTTTTCCTCGGATGGTGACGGCTAGCACGAGGGACATAGCTTTAAATTGAGGGGTGATAGATATAGGACACATGTCAGAGGTAGGTTCTTTACTCAGTAGTAAAGGCGTGGAATGCCCTGGCTGCAACAGTAGTAGACTCGCCAACTTAAAGGGCATTTAAATGGTCATTGGATAAACATATGGATGATAGTGGAATAGTGTAGGTTAGAGGGGCTTCAGATTGCGCTGACCTGTGAAAACAACATCGTGGGCCAAAGGGCCTGTACTGCACTACTAACTTTTCGTATCTGGTATCTGGTGTCTGGTGTCTGGCCTACTTTTGTACCCGTTTCTTTCATGCCTCTTTAGTTTTTTTTTATACATTAAAAACTGAGATCAATTCTACAGATCTCCTGTGATGAGGTTACTCTTGTTCTCTTAGAGACACAGAGGAAATCCTTTCTACTTCTGTTTCTGCTTATTCATAGATCATAGATGTCCTACAGTGTGGAAACGAACCCTTCGGCCGAACAAGTCCACACCGACCCTCAGAGCATCCCACCCAGACCCATTCCCCTATAACCCACCTAATCTACACATTGCTGAGCACTATGGGCAATTTAGCATGGCCAATCCACCTAGCCCACCCATCTTTGGACTGTGGGAGAAAACTGGAGCAACCGGAGGAAACCCACACAGACACAGGGAGAATGTGCAAACTCCACATAGACAGTCACCCAAGGCTGGAATCGAACACAGGTCCCTGCCGCTGTGAGGCAGCAGTGCGAACCACTGAGCCACCATGCCAGCCCCATGTTCTCCAAGGCCAAATCTTTATTGGATTGTAACAAAGACTCATCAGCAATTTCAACAACAATTCTGTCTCTTATCAATTTCAAAGTTGCATAGCCACATTTTTCTACTCATCTGTAGAGATCATTAATGAGATTACCTGTAGATTTCACTGGGCACTGAACTCTGCTGTTAAATCTTGTTCTTTTCCCTCACACAAAACCATGCTGACTATTCCTAACCATTCCTTGCCTCTCCAAATGAACGTAAATCCTATCTTTCAAACTCATCTCCAACTTACCCTCCAATGATGCCAGGCTCACAGGTCTATAGTTCCTAGGCTTCTTCTTCCAGCCGTTCTAAAATAATGGCACAACATTAGCCACCCTCCAGTCCCGCAGCACCTCACCCATGGTTGTAGCTGATAGCAGATATATCTGCTAGGGGCCTCACAATTTCCTCCCTAACTTCAGCTATTTCTTTTAACTCTGGCCTTTAAGTACACTGTTTTCTTTTTAGGCTTTCACCTTGCCCAGCAGGAATTTTAACTTAACTCACGAAGCCTCCGATATCTATTCACTCACTGGTTGAAATCTGACTTGGGGCAGGTTCCAAAGACCATCAGCACCCAATGTAAGCTCCGCTGCCTTGAAGTGCCTGGCTCTAGCTCCATGTAACTTCAAGCTCGTACTTACTTCTGCGCTTCTCTTACCAAGTCTGAAGCATTTCCCCTTGGCTGTAGATGCAGTCTTCAATCACATCTGCTACCGATTGTCTGCCTAAGTTGCTGTAATTGTTTTTTTTTAAACTAGTTGCTCTAACTGGAAATTTCCTCTTGGTTCACTAGGATTCGTTCAGCACAACTCAATTCAAACTTTACCACTGCCTATCAAGTACAAAGAGTATGTGACGCTAATTACTGCCAACATGTGTTGCCAACACCATCATTTTCTGCCTGGGTCTATGCTTAGCCTAGTGTGGTAACAGGAAGGCCACTTGGTGGTCTATTAAGAAGAGGCTCTTATCTCAACCAAGTCATTTTGACTCCATGGTAGCAATCAGGCCACAAGTCACATTACTACGATAGGCAGACAATATTACTAAGAGTACTGACAGGACAGTTGGGATCTGAACTACATCCCTTGAGATCCTAAAATATTTCGCCTTTCCCCAACCAAATGCCAATGACATCACACAGTTGTGTGCACCATGAAGCAGTCATCAATATTAGCCTTTTTTGAAATATTCCCATATACATCACTCTGTATTGAACCTCACCTGTCCTAGCAGTGTTTGATGGGGACAGTGTAGAAGCAGCTTTACAGTGTATCTAACCCCCTTGCATCCCTGTTCTGGAACTGTTTAATAGCAACAGTGTCAAGAAAGCTTTACTCTGTATCTATCTAATGATGGTAATATAGAGAGAGCCTTATTTTCATTTTAAAAGAGTAGAGGCGGCTTACTCTGGATCTAACCCCATGCTGTACCTGGCCTGGGAGTGTTTGACAGGGACAGTGTGGAGGAAGCTTTCAGTTTCAGACAGCAGAGGGAGTTTTATTCTGTGTCTAACCCCCTGTTGTACCTATCCTGTGAGTGATTAATGGTGACAGATGTGAGAGAGTTTTAATTTTAGGTTAAAGTTAGGTTACTCATTATCAAACCCTGCACCGGACCAGTCCTGGGAATGTTTGATAAGGACAGGGTGGAGGGGGGGCTTTACTTTCAATTTAAAAGAGCAGAAGAAGCTTTACACTGTATCTAACCCCGCTACTATCCCTGTTCTGGAAGTGTTTGGTGGTGACACTGTCAAGAAAGCTTTACTCTGTAACTAACTCTGAAGTGTCCCTGTCCTGGGAGTGTTTGATGGGAACAATGTAGGGAAAGTTTTACATTGAGTTTAAAGGAGTGGAGAGAGTTTTATGCCAATCCCTGGGAGCGTTAGACAGCCCCACATTGCCGAGGGCTAGATATCCCTTGTCAAATCAAAATCAAACTCACCCACATCCTAATTGCACAAGCTCCTGTTACAGAGTCATAGAGTTGTTGCATTACTCATCAGTTACGGGCTTGCTGACTTAACAATGGGTAAGCGGTCTGACACCTCGTTTTTAGTATCATCCTTAATTGCAAAGCATACTACCATTTCCCCACAAAGTCCTTTTCCTTCTCCAGTCCCATAGCTCTCCGTCATTCCTGCATTGCTTCAATTAGCTGCCTCTGGCTTATCCTAGATTGTAACTATTCTGCCATTAGTGGCAGTACCTTCAAAGTTGCCAAGGGCCTGGAACTCCCTCCTCCTTTCAGACACTTGCTCCAACCCACCTTTGGCTCAGGATTGGTTTGGTGTGATTTATTTCAGATTACTGTGACTTTCTTGGCTTATTTTATTACATTGAAGCTGCTGATACAAGAAATAAAATGGTAAGCTTCGGTTAATCAACACTGTTCTTGTTCTTGCATTTTTATAGCACCAGGTGCAAGTTACCACTGTGCAGCATCACAAGGTCAAATTGCGGTATTTAGTTTGGATTCAAAAGCAATGAAAAAGAGATAGGATAAAATTTGAACACCAAGCACATATAGTATTAAGGACTCATAGTATGGAGTCATGATTATATCAAACTTCCAGTAATCTATTTGTAGACAGCATTTCCTGCCCCTTCGGTTCTACAAAGCACTGAAATCAGAGGTGACACACCCAATCACCTATTGCTCCTGCTAAAAAAATCTCCCTGAACTAAATCTCCTGGCTGGATTGTCACCACAAGACAGGAGCTGGACCGATTTCTGTGGTGGAAAACTGATTTTCACGAGAGCAATTGGCTCTCACTTCATATAGAGAGGTATTTTCCATCCAACTGGAGCCAATGAGGACACTAGACTCAAAGCATCAACTTTCTTTTCTCTCTCACAGGTGCTCTGGACAGGCTGAGTTTCTCCAACAGTTTCCGTTTTTGTTTGTTCCAGTGAGGACAGGTATTGGAGGAGTCAGATGAAAGGTAGGACTCATATGGATTCTGTTAAGGGAGCTTCATGGAGGCTGCTGTTCATCCTGAGGGAGGGGTCTATGTTTGGGTGGCACGGTGGCTCAGTGGTTAGCACTGCTGCCTCACAGGGCCAGGGACCCAGGTTCAATTACATCCTCGGGTAACTGTGTGAAGTTTGCACATTCTCCCCATGTCTGCGTGGGTTTCCTCCGGGTACTCCACTTTCCTCCCACAATCCAAAGATGTGCAGGCTAGGTGGACTGGCCATGCTAAATTGCCCATAGTGTTCAGGGATGAGTAGGGCAGGTGGGTTAGCCATGGGAAATGCACGGTTATGGGGATCGGTAGGGGAGTGGGTCTGAAAGGGACGCTCTTCGGAGGGTCCATGTGGACATGTTGGGCTGAATGGCCTGTTTACACATTGTTCTTATGTGCCAAATTCTTTCCCTGCTCCAGAGGGAAAGGGGATGTCACAAGGGGATCACTAGACCTAGCACCCAGGGGAGGAAAGAACCCTGCTTTATCAATACCCATCTGGACTTAATGCTGGAGGCCATGAGCGAAAAGAGGGAGGGCCTCTTCCCAGACACTAACAGGAGGAGGCCACCTCATAGTCCATTAGGGATATCTCTGTTTGGTACCATCTGCCTCCAGCTCCAAATTCCTCTTTTTCAATACTTTCTTCTCTTCCCTTGATATGTGCTGTTCCCTTTCAGGACCTCATGATCGTCAAGGTGCAGAGCTCTGAGGGCCTTATGAGTGAGAATATAACAGGCATCACAATGGCAGAAATCCTTGCAGGAGAATATTGTTGGACACTACCTGAGACTGGTCCAGCCACTGGAATCACATCCTTACAAGCCTGATGTCCTATGCAATAATGGTCTTACTGAGCAGTTGGCATGGTTTCTATCTCCTATCTCTGACCATTACAGGAGCCCCAGTCGTTGCTTCAATGGACAGTCCCTACCCCCCAGGATCCACCCACACACTTTGGAGGTTTCAGTGAAGATCAAAGATGGCATCCATTGGCAGAAGCTGCCAGGTAAATGGGCACACATGGTTGCAGCTCTCACAGATCAGTTGGATGTTAAGGGAGTCTTGACCTGTTGATCAATCCCAGTGGATGGCCAATGATGCCTTTCATTTGTGTGACTCCAGCTGTGGCATGGAAGCCCAGTGCCCACCCAGTCTGCAATGCCCTATTATCCCTGAATGTCATGTATTGTTCAGCCTTGGGCATCTGATGCTTGAATGACAGAGTGGTGAGTAGCTGCCCAGGAGATCCTGAAGGAGGCTGTGAGAGGATCCTGTGATGCAGCAACTCATGGCCTCAGTTACATGTATTGCTACGGACAAGGCTGGGTATCAGCAGCATCAAGTGAGAAGATCAGCTGTAACTGGCACTTGTCCTCAATCTTCCCCGAGTAGCTTCACCTCTGCCTGCTGACCCTGTGCTCAGTGTGATACCACCTTCTCCTTCTACCGCCAACCATTGCCCTGACCTCATGATGCCTTTCCTGTGCAGGATGCTGCTCCTTGTCTCCAAAAACCTCAATGCCTGAAAGCTCAGGCACATTTTTCCAGCTGCACCTTTCTAGGTGTTCAGCCGGAGTCAAAACAGACATGCCTGCTCACACAGGCCTGATGGTGCTTGCCTTACTGACTCACACTTGTCTTGGCTTATGCCTGTTTCAGCTCATCTGAAGCACAGGGTTCCTGAAATAGGGCTCGCAGTCTTAAGGATACCTTTAGGACTGAAATAAGGAAAAGTTTCTTCAACCCAGAAAGTATCATAGCACAGCACAGACACAGACCCTTCGGTCCAACCGGTCCACAACAACCAGATATCCTAAATTAATCTAGTCCCATTTGCCAGCATTTGGCCCATATCCATCCAAATCCTCCCTATTTATACACCCATCCAGATGCCTTTTAAATGTTGTAATTGTATCAGCCTCCACCACTTCCTCTGCCAGCTCATTCCATACACGCACCACCCTCTGCATGAAAATGTTGCCCGTTAGGTCCCTTTTAAATCTTTTCACACTCAAAACTTATACGCTCTAGTTTTGGACTCCCCTACCCTGGAGAAAAGACCTTGTCTGTTCACTCTATCCATGCCCCTCATGATTTTATAAACCTCTATAAAGGCCACTCCTCAGCCTCTGACGTTCCAGAGAAAATAGCCCCAGCCTATTCAGCCCTTCCCTTTTGCTCAAACCCTCCAACCCTGACAACACCTTTAAATATCTTTTTTGAATCCTTTCACGTTTACCAACATCTTTCTCATAGCAGGGAAATGAATGCTGTATTCCAAAGGTGGCCTAACCAATGTCCTGTACAGCCACAACATGACCTCCCTACACCTATAATGGGTTAGCTTGTGGAATTCTTTGCCGCAGAAAGCAGTCAGGAATTCAAGTTCAACGTTTTCAAGAAAGAGTTCTCAGGCCTAAAGGGGTCAAAGGGTATGGTTTCGCTGGGACATAGCCCATGGACACAAGACAATCATGTTTGACCATAAGCAATTGCTTCACTACTGTTACGAAGCTCGGTAGAGCAGAATCACAGAATCAAACAGTACAGATTTTTCAGGAAACAGCGTGTGAGAAAAAAAAGGTGCAAGTAATGGCCTGAAAGAATACCTCACCTAATGATCTCACCTAAAAGGCTGGCCCGTATTGTGCATCTTTCATAAGTAAACATTCATAGACGTTCTGCACTTTGATCCTTGAACTTGCAGTTAAACAGTTTGACTCTGGATTAACAGTGAATCTAAAATCACCAGTTATAAACAAGCAGCTAACAAGCTGGTCGGGCGTGGAAGCTCCCAATTAGCCAAATTGCAATCCCTGCTTGGATGGAATCAAGCAATAAAGTTATTTCCATTATGTCTGACTAGGTTCCAGCTAAATAATGTACTGTAGGCACAGGGATTGGGGGAAATGTTCGAACATGACTGGATTCAACTGCAATCTGTCAGCTCTAGAAGCTTTGTTGTGTCATCGCAGATTTTGATGTCCCACCTGCTGACTAAAAGTTCACATTTCTAATATTCAGTCACAAGGACTTATAGAAACAGAGTCATACAGCGTGGAAACAGACCTTTCGGTCCAATTCGTCCACAACAATCAGATATCGCATTCTGACCTCATCCCATTTGCCAGCATTTGGCTCTTATCCTTTTAAACTCTTTCTATTCATATACCCGTTCAGGTGCCTTTTAAATGTTGTAATCATACCAGCCTTCACCACTTCCTCTGGCAGCTCATTCCATATACACCGAAAAAGTTGCCCCTTAGGTCCCTTTTAAATCATTCCCCACTCACCTATGCCCTCTAGTTTTGAAATCCTCCACCCTAGGAAAAAGACCTTGGCTATTCACCCTATCCATGACCCTGATGATTTTATAAATCTCTATAAAAGGTGACCCCTCAGTCTCCAACGGTCCAGGGAATATAGCTCCAGCCTATTCAGTCTCTCCCTATAGCTCAAACCCTCCAACCCCAGCAACATCCTTGTAAACCTTTTCTGTACCCTTCTGTATCCATCCTACAGAACAGAGACCAGAACTGAATGCAGTATTCTAAAAATGACCTCACCAATGTCCCGTACGCCAAAACATGACATAACTCCTATACTCAATGCTCTGACCAATGAAGGCAAGAGTGCCAAACACCTTCTTCACCACCTTGTCTGCCTGCAACTCCACTTTTAGGAAACTATGCACCTGCACATCTAGGTCTCTTTATTCAGCAGCATTCCTCAGAGTTCTACCCATATATCTTGATCTATACTTTATGCCTCACAGTCTATTCCCTTTTTCAAACCTACACCAATTGTGCAACAGAAACACTTGTGTTTGTGTTTGTTGAACTTCAGAAAGATGACGAGTGCCATCCGAGGATTGAAAATAAAACAGCTCTGCTTCAGTGAACATCATAGCCACCTTTCAGTGAGTAGCTTGTGAGTTCAAGCCTCACACTATGGAATTAAACACATGCTGGAGGTTCATTCACTTGTCAGACCATCTGATGCCTCAAATGTATGTAAATATAGTCTCATGTAAGTAAGAAATGCTTTGGGTTTGTTTGTTCTACATACGTAAAGAATCAAACTGCTCCAGTGCCCATGTATGCATATAAAGAATTTTTATGAATAAAATATGTTTTTGAAATTTAAAAAAAAAATGCTCCATTGCAGCCATGCCACACTGTTGAAGGTACTACTGCTCTGATAAGATGTCTTTCCTCTGTTAAACATTCTAAAGGCCAGTTTAAAGGAAATAAGGGAAGTTCTCACCAGAGTCTAAATTGATCTTTACCCTGCAAATCGACACCAGGACATAGTCACTTATTTCACCAGGTCACTTATTTTATTGCTTCATGTGAGGGATCACAATTATGATGAGAGACAGGAGAAAGGTTTTTCACAAAAGAAAGTTAAATGACCTGATTAGAGGTCTTTAAGATTATAAAAAGATGCTAGATGGTAAATTACAGGAGATTGTTTCCAGCAGTTGGTAAAATTCAAGCGCAAATCGATTTAAAAGGGAAGGTTTAAAAAGGTTACTCAATTGCAGAGTGGCACTAAAATGTGAAATTCAATGCCAGGCACAAAACAGTTGCCAAAGTAGAATCACAGAATCATACAGGGCGGAACAAGCCATTTGGCCCATCAAGTCTGTACTGCCAAAGCTATGTTAAGTCTCACTTTCCAGTATTAGGCCTATAGCCTTGAACATTGTGACCTTTTCATACTCTTTAAAAGGTTGTGAGGCTTCCTGTCTTAAGTACCCTCCGAGGCAGCGCACTCCAGGCCCCTATCACCCTTTGGGTGAGAATATCTTTCCTTAAGTCTCTAAACCTCTTGTCTTTCATCTTAAAATTATGCCTCCTTGTTCTTGACGTAAACTCTTTCAAAGTCTGATAGCCTCTTGAAAAAGAGGACAAAGGGGAGAAAACAGGAAAGTGAGATTAAACTAAGATAGGAGAAGGCAGCTCATCACCAGCTTCTCAAGAGTAACTAGGGATGGGCAATAATTACTGGCCCTGTCAGCAGTGCCCAAATTTTTCAAGAACTTAAAAGAAATCTAGTGAAGAAAATTAAGGCCATAGCATTGATGGGAATAATAGCTATGTTCTGGGGCGAACACTCTAGTGTTCACTTAGTGTGCTGCTTTCAGCTTCTCTGCATCCACTGCAACATGTTTGTGTGGGCTTTATTTGTGTTTGTGTGTGCGGGCATGTGTCCAAGTGCATAAGTATGTGTGTATATAATTATGCATGAGAGAGAGAATGTATGAGTGTGTGTGAGTGCATGCGTGTGAGAATGTGAGTGCATGAGTACACGTATGTGTGTTTGCGATTATGTGTGAGAATCTGAGACAGTGTATACGTCTGTGTGTACAGTGTACATTGGGCTGCAATTCAGAAATGTCAGAACTCAGCACATGCACGCGTATATTTGCGTTAGTGCATGTGTGTGCTCACGTGAGGGTGCATGCGTGAGTGTGCGTACGTGTACGTTGGGCTGCAATTCAGAAGTGCCAGAACTCAGTTGAGTTCTTCACACCATGTGCCTTCACACCACACAATCAGCAAAACGTGTGCTTCTAGGCTCAACATTCCAGCCAAAACCACATCCTGAAGGGGATTTGTCATCTCAATATTTGTCTTGCTGAAGGCCATTATGAAACCTACACGCATCTAATAACAATTAGATGAAATCAGTAACCCTAGATTTACTCCGAGAACTGCATAATAAGCTCTTTTTGATCCAATACGTAGGACACAACAATGAAGGAAGTAAGTACAGCACGACCATCCAGAGATTAGCAAGGAAAAGGTTAAGATATTGATATTTCAAAGGCCAAAGTGTTATCTGGCCAAAAAACTAATTATAAGGGATTGAGGGTGGAAAGAAGGATAATAATTCCATGGTCTGTCATTCTCTTCAGTTTGTTATGATACAGAAAGAGGCTATTTGGCCCATCGTGCCAACATCAGCTCTATTACCTAATGCCAACCTCCTGCCTTTTCTAAACCATCCAATGCCTTCTTGAACCTGCCTCCACCACATTATCATGCAATTCACTCCAGACCCTAACCATTCACTAAGAATTTTTTTTGCTCACATCATCCTTGCTTTGTTTACACAATGTTTTAAATCCATACCCTACTGATCAGGTTTCTTTTACAAACAGAAAAAGCTCCTCCCTATCTATCCATCCAGCCTGCTCACGATTTTGAAAACTCAGTCTTCTCTCCAAGGAGAACAGTCCCAACTTCCTCAACCTATCCTCATCACTGAAGTTTCCCAAAGCGGGAACCATTCTAGTAAACTTCTTCAGCACTCTCTCCAATATTTTCATATCTTTCCTATAGTATAGTGACCACAACTGTACACAATACGCCAACTGAGGTCTAACCAGTTTGACTGCACCATAAAAATACTTCATATTTCATTGATGTAAATAGTTTGATATCTAACAAAAAGTCTTCCCTAACAAGAACAGAGAATGCTGGAGAAACTCAACAGGTCTGGCAGCATCTGAGGACAGTGAAACACAGTTAGTGTTTTGACTCTGGTATGACTTCTTCAGAACACTCTGTCTTTGCCTTTTTTCCTCATTTCTTTTCCATGCCCCACACCTGCTATCATGTGACCTCGAAATATAATGAAAATTAATTCAGACTGAAACGTAAGAACAGCTCAAAAACCAAAAAAAAAAACTGAACTGGCACTCTATTGCCCATATCATATTTCTAAAGGAAGCAATGCTGGCAATGTTGGGACTTGGTACCTATTCTGAGAGGTGCAGTTGAATCAATATTGACATAATTCATTTCAGAGGGAGTCTAAGATTAGCCTGGGGATTAAGTCACAAAGAAACCAAAAGGTGGCTATTTTCTTTCCGTTAAGGACATTAGTAGCATAGATGGGTTCCTAAAATAATCTGAAAGAAAGATAGTAAGAACTGACGATGCTGGAGTCTGAGATAAAACACAATGTGGAGCTGGAGGAACACAGCAGGCCAGGTAGCATCAGAGGAGCAGGAAAGCTGAC
>JAHRHZ010000070.1:623823-676513 GCA_024137785.1 Ginglymostoma cirratum | reverse complement strand
CCAGGTAGCATCAGAGGAGCAGGAAAGCTGACGTTTCGGGTCAGGACACTTCTTCAGACCCTTCGTTTTTCTGAAGAAGGGTCCTGACCCGAAACGTCAGCTTTCCTGCTCCTCTGATGCTACCTGGCCTGCTGTGTTCCTCCAGCTCCACACGGTGTTATCCTAAAGTAATCTGACTGTTTTGAAGTCACAGGAGATTCCAAAACTGAAAACGTAGGCAGCTGAAGGTACAGCTCCTGATGGTACAATGATGAAAATTGGGAATATGAAAGAGGCCATAATTGGGGAAGTGCAGACATTTTTGAAGGATCCAAAGTGCTGAGGGTGATTGTGTAAGTAGGGAGGGGTGAGCTGTGGAGGGATTAAAGCACAAGATGGGAGTTTGAAATTTGAGGCTTTTCCAAACTGAGAGTCAATACAAATCAGCGAACACATGGGCCCAGGATGAATGGGATGCAAGCCAGACAGTGGAATTTTAGTTAAGTCCAAGTTTACGGAGAATAGAAAGTGGGAGTCTGGCCTGGACACCATTAGAATAAGTAATTCTGGAGTAACAAAGGCCTGGATGAGGATATCAACTGCCGAGGATGTGAAGCAGGAGCAGTGGTAAGTGATTTTACGGAAGTAGAAATAGGTGGTCTTAGTGAAAATTACACAACGGTTATGAACCAAATGGGCATCCTACTGCCCCAGGACAATTCAGTAACAAAGCTGAAAGTTCATCTTGGGGTCAAATACAACAGCAAGGTTGAGAACAGTCAGATTCAGTGTTGCCAGGGAGAGAGATGGAGTCAATGAGGCAAAGGAGCAGAGTCTGCGATGGGAATTGAAAGAGAATGGCTTCAGTCTTCTCAATATTCAATAGAAGAACATTCCTGCTCCTGCAGAACGGAATGTCAGATAATGGAAGGTTCATGGAGATCAAAACTTCCGTGAAGTCAGTGTGGCCTGGGCAACATTTCTGACATCAGCCTTGAATAATTTCAGTCATGTTCTTCGCTGTCTCTACAGAGCACACTCTGTGCCTATTATGTAAACCATCTACCTCATTTGACACGGCAGCACCCCCACTGCTGAATCAGAAAGTTATCAGTTCAAAGTCCTTTCCACAAACTTGAATAAAAATCCCCGGCTGACACTCCCGTGCCTTGATGAGTTAGTGCTGCACTGAAAGAGCTGCTGTCTTTCTGGTGAGATAGTAAACCAATAAAAGAACAATGAGCTGAAACACTGACTGTGTTTCTGTCCCCATGGATACTTCCTGCTCTCAGTATCTTATAGTTTCACTGATAGGAAACTAAGAGCCTTCCTTCCCCAATCCTAGGATGCATGTAAAGGATGCCACAGCACTAGATGAAGCAGTGAGTCAATGGTTTTCCCTAGTTTTTCAACCAATAAGAACCTGTCAAGTAGTATTACTAAAAGGGATTAGCTAGTCATTACTACGTTGATTGTGGAACCTTGCACAAACCAACTGTCACATTCCCTACTTTGCAGCAGCAGGTATATATATATTTCAAAAGTACTTCATTGTCTGGATGGTCCCCTAAGGTAACCTGGGGATCACAATCCAAACCTTTCTTTAAGAGATCTGCATTTCATGGATGTCCCAAACAAGAGTCATTAGACTTGAAACATTAACATTGTTTTTCTCTCTCCTAAAGTGCGGTCTTTCTCCAGCACTTTGTTTGCATTTCACAGAGTCTGTCATTCTCAGCACAAACATTTTCTCTTCAACTTTGCTTGTCAAACACCAGCTGCGGTCAGGGATAGGCAAGCAAGTTAACCAGAGTCCTCAGGCAGTGCAGTGAGCTAATCCCTAACCACAAGTCAGCATGTCACCAGCACTTCCCGTTTGATCTCTCGTCCTACCTTTTGTTGGGAAGCACCTAGTCTTTTACTCGGGATCAATCCTGGAGGCCTACTTACACAGCTATTACGGAACAAGACAGAGCACCATCTGGCCCATCATTCCTCTGCTATCTCATCGGTACAGCCAACTAAGTAGGTCTTTCTCCTCACCCTGCATTGTTTCTGTCATTCATGAATGCCATTCCATTTTGAGAGAATTCTGACTGTCTTCTAAGATTGCCCCTTTGTAAATTATTCAAGTTATTATTCAGAAGACCGCGGTATAGCAACATGGGAGCCATAGGAATGGGAGCAAAAGTAGGCCATTCAGCCCTTCAGGTCTGCTGCACCATTCAATAGGATCGTGGTTGATCAGGTTGTGGCCCTACTGTTTTCTGTCTGATCCTGTGGATCCTTTGACTCCCTTATCCAACAACAATGTAGCTCAGCCTTAAATAAATTTCTGTGGTGCAGAGCCCATTGTTCCCTCAGGATTTCACAGACTAACAACCCTCTGAGAGCAAAGATTCTTCCCAGATCCATCTTTAAAAGAAGGCCTGTTACAAACCATCTCACCTGGTTTTAATCTCTCCCACAAAATGAAATATCCTCCCTACATTCACCTAATCAAGTCCCTGCAGAATCTTATCAGTTAATAACTTACAAACATTAGGAAAAATAAACATTTATACTTTCCCCATCTCTTTCTGTGGGAATGGCCTACTTGCAATCTGTAAGAATACATCTTAATGATACAAAACCTTATCGACTGGTGTCAGTAAATGATAAAGGTATTTATCTGTATTTCGACTTCCAACAATACTGGGGAGAAAATAAATCCACCTCAACATCAAAAGGTGATCAACGAGGGCAGCCTGCTGTTTGCCCCAGTCCCCATTCCCCACAATTATGTCCTTGATCTGATTTTTCACTTGAGTTAAAACTGCAGGGCAGCTCTGTTAGAGAGCCAACCTTCAACCCCTGTTTTATGGGAGATGGGCAATAAAGGTCCAACTCACCCACACCCTGTGAATGAATGGAAAGGAAAAATTCACTTCTGCTCTGCGCCCATCACAAACACCCGCTCTCCCCAAAAATTATTCTCTCCTTGCAAACATTGGAATTGACCAACCAACCCTTTACTGATGACGTACCATCCATGACCACCCTCTTGTCCTCAGCCAGACACAGGTTAGAGACAAGAGTTTTACTGCCACTCACACCCAATGCGGCAGGTAAAGCTACAATCAGGTACAATATGGCCAGAAAACTTCAATTTTGTTAGATTTTAATTTTCCATTCTGGAATTTAGTAACAAGTTTTTAGCCCCATGCCCACACACACACACACACCCCTCCCCAGGGACAGGTAGTGGGGTCTATTTCCCCTCCACCCCTCACCCCCATCTGGGCGGGGATGAGCAGATCCCCTGTCAGTTTCCGAAATGAACAAGAATGCAACAGTGAGACGAGACAGTGCAGTTCCTTACCCGAGAGATGGTCAGCGGCTGGTCAAAGTCTTTCCCTCCGACCAGCCTGAATCCCCAGGGCGCTGGTCCGATGAGATTGATCCGAAACTGGGACATGGTGGAGAATTCTAGGCCGGGTTGGGGAATCGGGGTGAGCCAGTAATTTCAGAGGGAAACTGCAGGCGAAATATAAGGTCGGGTCCCCAGTGTGAGAGAGTGAGTGAGTGAGTGAGTGTGTGTGTGTGTGTGTGTGTGTGAGTGTGAGTGTGAGTGTGAGTGTGAGAGAGAGGAGCCGGCTGCTCGCTACACAGGAATACAGCTTCCTCCTGTCGAGACTCGCCCTCAGCGTTTACCATTAAACCTCACAACAGAAGTGGAGTCATTTCCGAGGTTTCTGTGTGTTTTATTGTGCGGCTAACACACGTCAGCCAATCCCTAGTCCTCTCGCCTTGTATGGTGTTACCAGCATGGATCCTCCTCCCTTCCACTCCCCACACCCAGCACCCCCCCTTTTCAAAAAACTTATCTCTGTATGTGTGTTTTTGTAGATGTAAAAGTTTCCCCTTTTGTTCCAAAACGACTAGCCACATGAACGCAGCCTCTGTGAACATTCAGGAAAAAATACGAAAGAACTGCAGATAGCTGGAAATCAGAAACAAAGAGAAAAACAGAATTGCTGGAAAAGTTCTGAGGAAGGGTCACTCGACCCGAAATGTCAACTCTGATTTCTCTCTATAGATTACTGCCGGACCTGCTGAGCTTTTCCAACAATTTCTGCTTTTTTTCTTCTCTCTATGAACATTCATTTGCATTCGGTGTTTGCATATTTCATGGGGAGAACAAAAAATAACTCAAGGCTAAAATAAAACACTTTTGATGGTCTGTAGTCATTACAGATATACTCATTTTAGAATCCTCACAAACGGCGTTAACAGGGGAGGACTAGCTCGGTGTGTTATTTCCATAGCTCCTGCCCCGTGCATACAGAATTCCCATTGCCAGTCAAACAGGGATTTCACCAAAACATTTCTCCAAAACCTGCAGCTCCAATTACTTTGCTAAACGGTTCCTCAAGCTCACGTTTTTCTGTGTTTTTGTTTCTGTTTTGGATATCCCACGGAGTCTTCCACTTATTTCCTTAATATCCTCAGTTTGTACATCTTGTCCCCAGGCTGGGCTATATTTGGGCTTCAGTTTGAGATGTTTTGCATTGGGACATTGAGTTTATCTCTCACTCCCATTAATTTCCTCTCTCTTCTGTTACACCATAATACACGCTGTCATTGTCTGTTGAGGGGTTTATCTCACTGAGTAATGCTCAATAGTGTTGTCCTTTTGGGAATGGGAGACATCCGTAAATAGTGATATTTTATTTGTGATGTGTTAAATAACATTCATGCCACATATATTTATGGCAGGCAATGACAACTGTAAAGAATCTAAGCACTTCCCCTTGGTTTCCGAACTAGAATTAAGGTTTATTATCACGTGCACTCAAGTACAGGAGTCCAATGAAAAATTTACACTGTCAACCCACAAGGTGCCATCTTAAGTACAATGTACCCAGGTACAAATCTTAGGTACAAAATAGAGAAATAAAGAAAAAAAGTTACATTATCTTATGGTTATTCATAGTATAAGTTAGAAAAAATAAGAACTAAAGTTAAAAAGATAAACATTACAGTCTCTACAAAGGGCCTGCAGTAGATGAACACTGGTGACTTCCACATGTATTCTGACCGGGCTTGCAAGCTGCTGACCGCACACATCAGTCCCCAGTCCAACAACCGTCTCCACTCCAGGCATGCTGGCCATCCCACTCTGCTCAGGGCCTCCAGCCCATTGAATCCCTCGTTATCAATATCCTGGGGGTTATCACCAACCAGAATCAGAGCTGGACCAGCAATAAATACAATGTGACTAAAAGTAAAGGTTAACGGTCGGTACACTGAAGCGAGTCGCTCACCTCCTGACTTCTCAAAGTCTGTCTACAAGGCACAAGTCGAGCGTGTGATGAACTATTCTCCACTTACCCATTTGGGTGCAGCTTCAACATAATTCAAGAAGCTCAACACTATCCAGGACGAAGTAGCTCCACTCGACTGGTGCCCTACCCATATCCTTCAATATTCAGTCCCTTCACCACCAGTACACAAAGACACTAATACTATTTAACATGCACCACAGTAACTTACCAAGACTCCTCAGACAGCAGCTTCCAAACCCATGAACGCCACCACCTAGAAGGATAAGGCCAGCTGATAGGAACATAGGACCTAGAAGCTTATGGCTATTCAGCCTTTCTGCCCAATACAGTAAGAACGTGGCTGATCTAGTTGTGGTTTCAACTCCACTGCCATGTCTGCCCCCAATAACCCTTGTCTCCCTGGTCTATCAAGAATCTAACTCAGCCCCCAATAAACAGCCAGCTTCTGCTACCTTCTGAGGATCAGAATTCCATATAATAATGACCATGCGAGAGAAAATGTCCTCTCATCCCCATTCTTAAAAGTGAGACTGCTTACTTTTGAACATTGTCACCATGTATAGTCTGCCCTATGGAATGAAGCATCCACCTCGTATCCACTCTACCATTGTACGCCCTCAAGGCATTGTATGTTTCAGGAAAGTAACTTCCCATTCTTCTACATTCCAATGGGTAAAGGTTCAACTTTTTCTTCATATTGTAAGCTTTTCATCCCAGTACTGAGTAAATCGAACCTCTCTTAACTGCTTTATTCTTTTTTCAAGCACTGAGCTCAATAGTGTACACAGTTCTCCTGATATAGTCCCACCAAGGCTCTGTACAACCGCAGTAAAATCTATTTCCTTCTGTGGCCATGTGTGCTGTGGAATTTAGCAAATTGTGGAGACTGTGACAGGATTTTTGAAGTTGATTGGTTAGGTATACAAAATTCTGGATGTCCTAATAATTCATTTCTGAAAATCAAACAAACCACAAAAGTGATTTAAGATACTGGAAAAGAACATCACGCATTTAAATAATGCTTTTCATGACCTCAAGAGATTTCAAAGTTCTTTATCACTAAAGAAATATTTTTAAAGTGACCACTACAGCCAATTTGTGCACAGCAGGATTCCCCAAATAGCAATATGAAGATGACCAGATAATTGGATTAGTTGTGTTGGTCGATAGGTTAAAAAAAAATCAGAAGACTGAGAAGAAAGTCTGAGGTAAAATAGTCTCTTGGTAAGTTTTACAACCAGCCGTTGGTTTAAAGACTGTTCCAAAAACCAGCACTTCCAGCACTGTAGTACTGTTTCTCCATCTGCTTTTCTTTTTTAATTCATCTTTTCTCGTTTCTTTTCTCTTTTTAGTTTTTGCTGCTATTAATGAGGAAGACAGTAGGAAGGTGGCTTCATCAGGCCTGGAGCGGGACTCTGGTGGACAGTGTCGAGGAGATGGTTGTCGGAGGTGCAAACACTAGACCCTGTGTTGGCTGCTACATCAGCAGAGGCGATGTCAGCGAGATAGGCCCAGAGGGGAAAGATGGCACCTGAGGAGTAGCACCTTTGACATTGGCTGGGTCCAGCAGTGGCAATGGTGAAACGGTGGAGGAGGAATTATGGACTCTCTTTACACTGTATCTTTTCATTTTTTTAATTATTCTTAAACTATTCAAAATGGCACCGGATCATGGCAACAGTGGAAGCTTTTCCTTGTATTTTACTGTGTTTTTTCACTGTAAAGAGCACGTGACAGCCCATCAAGTCTGCACTGCTATTCAAAGAGATCATGGCAGATTTGACTATCCTCAAGTTCACATTCCTGACAACCCCTGATTCCTTTGTTAATTAAAGATCAGTCTATTTCAGAGAGGTAGCTGTCTACCTATTTGCAGGTGGTAAGGGTGAGACTTAATGCACCCAAAGAACACAGGAATGTAGACTTAACAGTTTATAATGGCAGAGGACCAGGAATACTCAGCAGCTCCCAGCTAATAACCAAAAGGAGACCCTGGCCAGTGGGGTAAAAGGGATCACGAGTGGCAGAAAGCTACAGCCAGGAAGGCATGGATTGCATTTCAGGCAAGGGTGAAGGGGCAGTCAGCCTTCCAACTAGGAAGTGGGAGAGGCTAGAGATTATGGTTGTTCAGGGAGACTACATTTGGGAGGACTACAGGACTAGAGGAAGTCTGGAGTTTGGGTTTAGATGAAGAGAATGAAGAGGTTGGGGAAGTCTGGCAATTGGGCCTCCAGAGATCTGGAGCTGCTTTGGGTGATGTGGGAGCTAAAAGAGACTCTGGGAGCCAGCACCTTTTGTTGCCAGGATTCCCAAAGCTAAACAATTCTGCAGCAGTGAATTTTAAATCAGGCTTCCGAGTAAACTGTGGAAACCGATGTAAAATATCTAATTTTGTCATCATTTATCCATTGTATATTAACAAGTCTGATTGGGTCAGTATTTCTTGGTCATTTCTAATTGACATGCAGAAGGTGTTAGTGAGCTGCCTTCTTCAACAATTGCAGTCCATGTGCTGCAGGCTCAGCCCCAGAGTGTCTATGGGGAGGGAGTGCCAGGATTCTGACAGTGAAGGAATGGTGATATATTTCCAAGTCAGGGGAGTGAGTGGCCTTGGGGGGGGTTTGTTCTTCTAGTTGTTAGAGGTTGTGGGTTGAGGGTGCAATTGCAGGAAGCTTGGTATGTTGTTTATATAGGGTATGCACCGCACAGTGCAATAGAGTCTCAGTGCACACATTTAGTTTTTCTATCTATATCCTCCCCTGTACATCATTAGGAATATGGATCGAGGTAGGGAGTACAACAGTTTTACGAGAATGATACTTGGATTTAAGGGATAATGTTATAAGAAAAAATTGTGCTTTTTTTTGTCTAGAACTTAGAAAGTTCAGGGCTGATCTGATTGAAGGCTTCAAGATATTAACAGGAAAAGACAAGATAAATAAAGACAAACTATTTCCACTGGTTGGGGGTTCTAGAACTGAGGGGCAGAGTCTGAGAGTTAGGGCTAGACCATTCAGGAGAGATGTTAGGAAGCACTTGTACACACAAAGGGTGGTAGAAGTTTGGAACTATCTTCCACAACTCGGAGTTCTTGCTGGATCAGTTGTTAAGTGTACATCTGAAATAGATGAAATTTTGTTAAGAAAAAGTTATTAAGGAATATGGGCCAAAGGCTGATATATGGAGTAAGGCCACAGATAAATCATGATCTCATTGGAGGGTGGAACATTCTCAAGGGGCTGAATGGCCTTATTTTGTTCTGATGCCCCTTGGGGTGGCACAGTGGCTCAGTGGTTTGCCCTGCTGCCTTATAGCACCAGAAGCTTGGGTTTGATTCCACCTTCAGACGACGGTGTGGAGTTTGCACATTCTCCCTGTGTCTGTGTGGGTTTTCTCTCAGTGCTCTGGTTTCCTCCCACAGTCCAAAGATGTGCAAGTTACAGTGGATTGGCCATGATAAATTGTCCATAGTGTGCAGGCTAAGTGGGTTCGCCAATGGGAATTACAGGGATGGGGTGGGTCTGGGTTGGTGTCTTCAGAGGGTCAATGTGGGCTCATCGTGCCGTATGGCCTGCTTCTACACCGTAGGGGCTCTATATGTTCATTGATTATTAAGTATTACTGACTTCTGAAATTCTGTTCTCTCTACATTCTGTATCTAGTTTCTACGCAATAATAGTCTTCATAATTTCCCAGCCTCCTACCACTGCTACCAAAGCTCATCCTGACCAAGGCTGCGGAGGGCTATCTATTTCTAATCAGCTCTGTCAAACCAACAATAACATTTTCCCAATGCTTGATAAAAATCATTCACAAATCAGAATCCTCCCGATCATTAAATTCTGGAACAGAACAGACAAAGCAACCGGTCGACACTGGAACCTACAATGCAAGCCAGGGGATCTGTCACTCGTCGTTGAAACAGCCCCAGTGCTGCCCGATGATTCATCGCTAGTTCAATAAGAACACACTCCTGTATGTTTCCTGTAATCATAGCAGAGGGAGAGATATAGAGAAATCCGGGAGACTGCAAAGCAGATTTTTTTTAAGTGCTCTAGGAAGCCCTGTAGGTTTCCTCCATTCGCAAAGCATTCCAATGTGTACAGATCAAATACTAAAGGCATGCAGGGGATTGTTTGGGATAATGTTACCAGCTTACGATGTCTGTCAGGAATCCATGCAATCTATGTAAATCCCACATATTACATCTTCAGTACCCTGTTCAGAATGAACATGTTTTTCAAATATCATCATTCCAACAGTAATACAGGAATGTTTATGATAACATCAAAAATTCCCATATGGAATGTTGGTACTCACACCCTTCAATCACTGCTCTCCATAAATCAGACAAACTCCTCCTAAATTTTCCAGCACTATCTCCTTTCACTGCCCTTCTATTACACACACTCACCACTGAATGGTTGGTAAAATGCTTTGCTCAGTCATTCATCTCAGTCCTATCTTTGAGTACCTATGGACAGATGGTGGCTCGTCAGGTCAGTTTGTAGTGTGTTTACCCTCACTGTAACTGACAGTGTAACATTACAGTGTAACTGCACATTAACTCACCCAGAATCATACAAACCTATCACTGCAGATTCTAGGAATCTGAAATAAGGGTAGTCAACACTGGAAAAGCTCAATAGGTCTGGCAGTGTCACAGAGGTCATTAGACCTGATGTTTACACTGCCTCTCTCATAACAGATGTTTCCAGACTTATTGAACTTTTTCAACCTTTTCTGCTTTTAATCCTGTGGTGGAAACTGATATAGGGCGTGCCTTCATTGTTAGCCTTGTCTAAGTGGTAGCAATGTTGCTCCCAAACAGTGGCTCAGTGAGGAGATGGCCTAGTGGTATTATCACTGGGCTGTTAATCCAGATAATGTTCTGGGGATGTGGGTTTGAATCCTGCCATGGCAGATGGTGGAATTTGAATTCAATAAATTAAGAATTTAATGACAACCATGAATCCATTGCTGACTGTCAGGGGGAAACCCCACTGGTTCACTAATGCCCTTTAGGGAAGGAAACTGCCATCCTTACCTGGTTTGGCCTACATGTGACTCCAAACCCACAGCAATGTGGTTGACTTTTAACTGCCCTCTGGGCAATTAGGGACAGGCAATAAATGTTGCCTATCTAGCGACACCCTCATCCTGTGAATGAATTAAATAAAAAGCACTGCTGCCTCACAGCGCGAGGGACCCGGGTTCAATTCCAGCCTCGGGTGACTGTCTGTGTGGAGTTTACACATTCTGCTCATGCCTGCGTAGGTTTCCTCTGGGTGCTCTGGTTTCCTCCCACAGTCTACAGGTTAAATGAATTGGCCATGGTAAATGCAACATTATGGTATGTTGGTGGGATGTTGTTTAGAGGGTTAGTGCAGATTTGATGAGCTGAATGGCCTCTATCTGCATTGACTGGTTTTATGAGTCATGATTTGTGCAGTATAGATGGTGGACAGGCTTTGAGGAGTCAGGAGCTGAGTCACTCACCACAGAATTTCCAACCTCTGATATGCTTTTGATGTCACAGTGTATATAAAACTTGCCCAGTCCAGTTTCTGGTCAATAGCAGCCTCCAGGATGTTGATGGGAGGGAATTTAATTATGGTAATGCAATTGAATATCAAAAGTAAATGGTTAAATGCTGTTGGGGATTGGTATTACCTGGCACTTACACAACATGATGTGTATTGGAGGTGGTTCAGAGGAGATTCCAGAGATGAGAGGGTTGCGCTATGAAGAGAGACTGAGCAGTTTTGGTCTTTACGGCCTGGAGTGAGAAGAATGAGAGGAGATTTAACTGAAGTGTACAAGATGCTAAAGGAGATTGACAAAGTGGATGTACAGAGGATGTTTCCTCATGTGGGGCAATCTAGAATGAGAGGTCATAGTTTTAGGATGAGGAACAGCAGATTTGAAACAGAGATTCAAAGGCACGTGAACCTGTGGAGTTTATTGCAGAGTGCAGTAGATACTGGGACATTGAGTACATTTAAGGAAGAGATGAACAGGTTTTTAATTAGTAATGGATTGAAGATTTCTGGACAGCGGGCAGGAAAGTGAAATTGAGGTGGAGATGAGGTCAGCCATGATCATATTAAACAGCGGAACAGGCTCACGGGGCTGAATGGACTACCCGCGTGGCCAGTTCTTATGTTCTTGTGTTCTCATGAATGTCACTTTGTCACGTACCAGTCAAAACCTAAATGTTGTCCATCTACATTCTGTATCATTGTCAGGCGTGGTCAATGGAGCTGAACACCACGTGACCATGAGCTAATATTCTTTTTCCTCACCTTGCGATGTCTGATCTAATTACTCCACATTCCCACTTACTCCAATAATCTTTCACCCCTTGCTTAATATTCACCTTGGCCTTAAAAGTATTCAAGGATTCTGCTTCCATCCCCTTTTGAGGAAAAGAGTTCCAAAAGCTCACAAGCCTCTGAGAGAAAAAAATTTCACCTCACTCCTGCCCTAAATAGGAAATGCTTTATTTTTAAACAGGGGCCCTTGGTCTTAGATTCTCCCATCAGAAGAAACATTCTTCCCACAACCACGCTGTCAAACCCCCTCAGCACATTTATTTCTTCCAAGTTGTTTCTTAATCTTTAAAATGACTAAGTAGTCTTAAGGCACTCTTGCTTTTATTAGTCTAGGTATTAGAATTTAAGAGAAGGGAGGTGATGCTGGAACAATATAAAATGTTTGTTAGGCCACAGCTAGAGTATAGTGTGGTTTTGAATAATAGGAGGGATGTAATAACACCGAAGAGGGCACAAAGAATATTCACCAGGATGTTGCCTGAGCTAGAGAGTTTTAGTTCTGAAGAAAGATTGGACATACTGGCATTGTTTTCCTTGGACTGGGGAGACTGAGAGGGAATGTAGTTGAGATATATCAAATATATCCATGAAGGACATAGATAGGGTAGACAGGAAGAAACTTATCCCCTTGGTGGAGGGATCAATGTCCAGGGGTTTAGATTTAACGTAAGGGGCAGGAGTTTGAGAGGGGATGTGAAGAAACATGATTTCATCGAGAGTGGTGGGAATCTGGAACTCACTGGCTATAAGGGTGGTAGAGGAAGAAACCTTCATGACATTGAACAAAAACAAAGTTGCTGGAAAAGCTCAGCAAGTCCGGCAGCATCTGTGAAGGAAACAAACAGAGTTAACGTTTCGGGTCCGGTGACCGTTCACCAGATCCAAAACGTTAACTCTGCTTTTTTCCTTCACAGATGCTGCCAGGCCTGCTGAGTTTTTCCAGCAACTTTGTTTTTGTTCCTGATTTACAGCATCCACAGTTCTTTCGGTTTACATAACATTGAAGATGTATTTAGAAGTGCACTAGCGATGCCAAGGCTATGGGCCAAGTGCTGGGAAATAAGATTAGAATAGTTAGGTGGTTGTTTATGACTGGGACTGACAGAATGGGTCAAAGGGCATTTTTCTGTGCTGTAGACCACTATGAGACATAAAGTGGCTTCAGTGTGATTTAGACAAGTTGAGTGACAGAATAAATACATGACCCATCAGCACAAAATGGACAGGTGTTAAGTTATCCACTTTGATAGAAAAAACAAATTGGCAGAGTATAATTAAAACAGTGATGTACAAAGGGACCCGGAGGTCCTCATACACCAGTCTGGAATGAAAATTGTGTTTGATTTTCATTGCAAGATTTTGAGTTTAGAAGCAAGGGAATCTTGCTGCAGCTGAACTGGGCTTTGGTGAGACCACACCTGGAGCACTGAGTCCAGTTTCGGTCTCCTTACCTAAGAAAAGATATACTTGCCACTAAGGGAAATTAGTAAAGGTTCACCAGTCTGGTTCCTGAGATACTAGGTTCATTCTATGAGGAGAGATTGGCTCGATTGACCGTATGACCATAAGATAGAGGAACAGAATTAGGCCATTCAGCCCATTAGGGCTGCTCCACCAGTTGATCATGGATTATGTTTCTCAATCCCATTCTCCTGCCTTTTCCCCGTAAGCTTGATTTCCTTACCAATTAAGAACCTACCTCTCTGGCTTAAATGCATTCATTGACTTGGCCTCCTCAGCCCTCTGTGGCGATGAGTTCCATAGATTCACCATTCTCTGTCTGAAGAAATTCCTCCTCATCTCAGTTTTAAAAGTTTGTCTCTTCAGACTGAAGCTGTGCCCTCGGGTACTATTCTCTCCTACCAGTGGAAACATCTTCTCCACGCTCACTCTATCCGGGCTTCTCAGTATTCTGTAAGTTTCAATCAGATCCTCCACCACCACCTCCCCCCCTCAACCCAATCCTTCTAAACTGCATTGCGTGAAGACCCAGATCCTCAACCACTCCTCATGTGACAAGCTCTTCATTCCCAGGGCCATTCTTGTAAACCTCCTCTGGATCCCTTCCAAGGCCACCACATCCATCCTTAGATATAGGGCCCAGAACTGTTCACAATATTCCAAATGCAGTTTGATCAGAGGCCTACATAGCCTCAGTAGTACATTCCCGCTCTTGTATTCTAGCCATTTTGAAATGAATGCTAACGTTGCATTTGCCGTCCTAACTGCCAACTGAACTTACATTTTAACCTTAAGAGAATCCTGATAATGGACGCCCAAGTCTCCTTGTGCTTAAGATTTTTGAAGCCTTTCTCCAAAGGAACATTGAAATGGAAAGGAATTCATGCTGAAACCTAGGAATGCACAAGGGTCCTTTAGATCTTCAGTCTAAAGACTGGGCCTATATTCACTAGAGTTTAGAAACGTGAGAATGGGATTTCATTGAAGTATGTAGTTCTTGACAGACTAGATGCAGGGATGATATTCCTTGGCTGGGCATGTAGAACAAGAGGTCATGATCTCAGACGAGAAGGACATCATTTAGGATTGAAATGAGGAGAAACCTCTTTGCTCAGACAATGGTGAGGTTTGTGGAATTTGCTATAATGAAACACTTGTGGAGATTAAGCCACTGAATATATTTAGACAGGAAATAAATCAAATTTACCCACAAAGGCATCAAGGTTTATGGGGAGGAAGCAAGGGACGTGCTGTGTTGGGCAGCACTGTGGGTCAGTAGTTAGCACTGCTGCCTCACAGCGCCAGGGACCCAGGCTGGATCCCAACCTTGAGTGACTGTCTATGTGGAGTTTGCACATTCTCTCCGTGTCTGCGTGGGTTTCTTCTGGGTGCTCTGGTTTCCTCCCACAGTCCAAAGATGCGCAGGTTAGGTGGGTTGGCCATGCTAAATTACCTGTAGTGTTCAGGGATGTGCAGGCTAGGTGGAATAGCTGGGTTATAGGGTTGGGTGGGGATGCTCTTCGGAGGCATGGTGTGGACTCAATGGGCCAAATGGCCTGTTTCCGCACTGTAGGGATTCTATTCTATTGAGATGGAAGATCATATTGAATGATGCAGCAGGCAGAATGGGCCCGGCCTACTCCCGCTCCTGCTTTCTACATTTCTATTCACATCATAGAGTCTACTTCAACATATCAGTGGGCCTTTTGTTTCTGAATTATTGGCCGGTCATGTGGCATAGTTGTTTTGTGAAAAAAAGCTGTTCAGACTTTAAGTGACTGGAGAAGCTGTGAATAATGGGAAAATATACCATGTGTTCACAAGGGCGAAAGGAAAGGACGTGGGGATGAATGATCGGTCAGATACCATTATAAGTTCCTAGGGTCCCACAGCTTCTGGGGAGACAGTTTTAGATATTTTTCTGCCCTTGGCGAAATTAGTGGGAAAACAAATGGCAAATGGAGTGTCATGTGGACAAAATGAAATATTTCATTTGGCAAGAAGAATAAAAAAGGAAGCACATTGCAGATCTCCGAAATTCACAGGGATACAGTGCATGATTCTCAAAGTGTGAGCACATAGAAACACTAATGAAGTGTTAACATTTATTGAGAAGGTAATTGAATACGAAATTAGGGACTTTATGCTTCAGTATTACATGGGACTGAGAGGCTAGACCTGGAGTACTGTCTCCTGTCTCTATATGTAATAGAAATACAAATGTATTGGAAGCAGTTGAGCAGGATTGGTCAAGATGGTGGCAGATTAAGATGCTCCTGTTGGAGCTCCTTTGCTCCGGCTGTTCTTTTTCCTCCTTTTTCCTTTTATACCTCTCCTTTTTTCTTCTCCTGTCCCCTCATTTGTCGGGGTTCTGGGGGTGGTGTGCGTGTGGAGGTTTGGTGGTGGTGGTGGTGGCAGGACTTGGAAATATTCAGTGCTGCAATTTCCCTCCTCTGCCTCCGATGCTGTAGATGTATCTGCCCCTCAATCATGTCAACAATATTTTTTATTGTGACAACAAATTTGCAAAATAAACAACTCTTCCTTTGTAAGTCACTTTGTGGTGTTAAGAGAAGCAGAGAGTTGTTACCTGTTAGAGCTAGTACGCACGTTCCTCCCCTCCTCCAGTCATTGAGCTGCCCAATGTACCTCAGGAATGCTGACATCCACAATAGTTATCATATTGCATTCAACAGGACCTGCTTTTACTTGCCTGACCAGTTCACCTACTACCCAGTTACCTTCAGTTCCAAGTCATTTAGCATTTGTTACACTGAGGCCGTCAATATTACAGACCAATATTATTTGGTGTGCTACTTATGGTTAGAAAGGTGATGAATACCAATCCTCTTTCCTTGACTAAATGGGTATAAGGGCCTATTTGGTTTACACTGAGCCAAGGAATAATTACTAATTTACCAGGGGCGGCACGCTGGCTCAGTGCGTCAGGGACCTGGGTTTGATTCCACCCTTGGGCAACTGTCTGTGTGGAGTTTGCACATTCTCCCCGCGTCTGCGTAGGTTTCCTCTGGGTTCTCCAGTTTCCTCCCACAGTCCAAAGGTGTGCAGGCTAGGTGGCTTGGCCATGATAAATTACCCATGGTGCCCAGGGATGTGCAGGCTAGGTGGATTAGCCATGGGAAATGCAGGGTTACAGGGATAGGATTGTGTGGGGGGTGGTGTGGGGATGGTGGGATGTTGTTTGGAGGGTCAGTGCAAACTTGATGGGCCAACCAGCTTCTTTCTGAATGGGAGGGATTCTATGATAATGAATCCTAACAGAAAAATATTTCTTGTCTTAGGACATGGTTGGCTGCATCATAGTAATTAGGCACAAGTGCTAACTTGCGGTGCCATGGGTTACTGGGCCAAACCTGCTGTGCGAATGCTTCAGCCTTATTTTTTGCACTGATGTGCTGGGCTTTTCCATCATTGAGGATGGGGATATTTGTGGAGCCTCCTCCTCCAGCGAGTTGTTTAATTATCCACCATCATTCACAACTGGATGTGGCAGGACTGCAGAGACAGATCTGATCCGTCGGTTTTGGGATCGCTTAGCTATCATTTGCTGCTTTTGCTGTTTGGCAAGTAGTCCTATTTGGTGGTTTCAGCAGGTTGACACCTCATCTTCAGGTATGCCTGGTGCTGGTCCTGGCATGCCCTCCTGCACCCTTCATTGAATCAGAGTTGATCCCCTGGCTTGATGGTCATGGTTGAGTGGGGGATATGCCGGGCCATGAGTTACAGATTGTGCTCGAGTACAATTCTGTTGCTGTTGATGGCCCACAGCGTGTCACGGATGCTCTGTCTTGAGTTGCTAGATCTGTGAGAAGTCTGTCCCATTAGGTACGGTGATAATGCCATGCAACATAATGGAGGGTGTTCTCAGTATGGAGGTGAGACTTTGCCTCTGCAAGGACCGTGAGGTGGTTGCTCGTACCAATAATATCATAGACAGATGCATCAGCAGCTGACAGGATGAGATCAGATATATTTGTCTCTTGTCGGCTCCTTTGCCACCTGCTATAGTTCCAGTCTAGCAGCTATGTCCTTTAGGACCAAACCAGCTTGAAGGTGCTTAGCCACACTTGGTGTGGACATTGAAGTCTATTCCAGAGTACATTGCCACCCTCAGTGGTATTCAACATCAAGCACAGAGTTGTCAATTGAGGAAGTATGTTATGTGGCAATCAGCAGGAGATTTCCGTACCCACACCCTTGCCATGAGACTTCATGGGGTCCAGAATCAATGTTGAGGACTCCCAGAGCAACTCCGTCCCGACTGTATACCACTGTGCTGCCACCTCTGCTGGGTCTGTCCTGCCAGTGGGACAAGATGTATCCAGGGATGGTGATTGTGGTGTCTGGGACATTTTCTGGAAGATATGATTTCATAAGTACGACTATGTTAGGCTGTTTTGATGCTCGGCCCCAGACGTTAGTAAAGAATAATTTGCAAGGTGGACAGAGCTGAGTTTGCTGTTGTTGTTTCCCAAGCCTAGATCGATGCCAAGTGGTCTGACCGGTTTCATATCTTTTTTTCAGATTTTCTAGTAATTGTTCTGACTGAGTGTCTTGCTAAACTATTTCAGAGGGCAGTTAAGAGTTAAATACATTGCTGTGGGTCTGGAGTCACATGTTCACCATGTAAGCAAGGCACCTTTCCATCCCTAAGAAGCAATGTTATTTCACGGTTATTATTAAACTCTTAATTCCAGATTTTTGTTGGATTCAAATGCCACCATCTGCCATGGTGGAAGTTTTAACCCTGGCCTCGAGAACATTACTTGGGTCTCTGGCTTAATATTTGAGTGATCATACCACGATGACATTGTTTCCCCTTATAATCTTATTGATGCATTTGTGTGCATAGGCATTACTTAGACTGATGTATCTCTCTTTAAATAAATTGATTTCAAAGCCCACTTGCTAACTCTCCTCTCATACAGTACAGGTGTTGTGCTCCCTTTACTTTGGTATTCTTGCAAATTGTTCTGATGAGTGCACGACAAAAAGCTTTGACAAATGTAATTTTTCATCAATACTCAAAAACTATGCCCACAACGACATTGTGTTAGGTAGTGTGCTCACAGTAAGATCCCACAACCAGCATCATGACAACAAACAGTTAACCTGGTTATTTAGTAATCTGAGATAAGGGATCAAGATTGACAAAGCACTCTCAAATAGTGTCATGTGATCATTCGCATCTACCAGAGAGAGTGGGCAAAACTTTTGTTTAATGTCTAACCCAATGCAACCAATGGTGCTGTACTCCCTCACTATGGCACACTGGAATGTCAGCCTGGATTAAGTTCTCAAGAGTAAAGTGGAACTTGAATCCGCAATATTCTGACTCACGGCCAACAATTCTACCACTGAACCGCTGCTGACATTGCAATTGTAACATATGGAGATAACTACTGAGTGATAATAACATGAGCCACAACCTCAACCAAATAGTAACTGGATAACTTAAAGTATGATGAAAGCAAAGCGTTCTTAGTTAAGGATGGAACAAGCCAACATCTTAATAGCTTTCAGCTGCTGCTTGTGTTTGTTGAACTGTGGTATCTAACTCTGATTCAGAGCATTCTACATTCCCAGTTACTCACTGAATCATCTACTCTCCAGGTTCCCAGGAACTTGCTCAGAATTCCAAAGGATGAGAATCTTTTAACCCACCTCCAGAACTCTTAAACCCCGATAAACGCAATGGTTGTACTCTAAGGGACTTCAAGCTACCTTACTTAATTCCCACCAGGAAATGAATTAAAAGAGAACTCCAGTTCAGACCAATATTTCCATACTTTTTAGTTCTGAAGAGGGGTCACGGGGCTGTTGGTGGCACAGTGGCTCATTGGTTAGACAGCACCAGGGACTCAGGTTCGATTCCACCCTTGGACGACTGTCTGTGTGAAGTTTGCACGTTCTCCCTGTGTCTGTGCGGGTTTCCTTTGGGTGCTCCAGTTTCCTCCCACAGTACAAAGATGTACAAGTTCAGGTGGATTGGCCATGCTAATTTGCCTGTAGTGTTCAGGGATGTGAAGGCTAGGTGGGTAAGCCATGGAAATGCAGGGTTACAGGGATTGGTTAGGGGCATGTGTCTGGGTGAGATCCTCTTTGGAGGGTCGGTGTGGACTTGATGGGCCAAATGGCCTGCTTCCACAAGGTAAGGATTCTTTAGTCTATGACTCAAAATGTTCTCTCACCACAGATGCTGCCAGACCTGCTGACTTTCTCTAGCATTCTCTGCATTTGTTCCATGTTTTACTTTTCCTCCCTGGGAAGGGCGACAATGCAAAACCTAAAATTAAAGGGATAGGGGTGTGGTGCTGGAATCTGACTGGGAATTGAGAATCGGGTTACACTACCAACAAACATATTGATTGTGCGTTCAGGTACCGCATCAGGAACCGCATCCCAAAACCAGCCCAGCTCGTCCCCGCCTCCCTAACCTGTTTTCCCTCTCACCTATCCCCTCCTCCCACCTCAAGCCCCACCCCCATCTCCTTTCTACTAACATCATCCTGCCCCCTTGACCTGTCCGTCCTCCCTGGACTGACCTATCTCCTCCCTACCCCCCCACCTACACTCACCTTTACTGACTCCATCCCCGCCCCTTCGATTTGTCTGCCTCCTCTCCACCTATCCTCTCCTCTATCCATCCTCTATCCGCCTCCCCCTCTCTCCCTATTTATTTCAGAACCCTCTTCCCCTCCCCCATTTCTGATGAAGGGTCTAGGCCCGAAACGTCAAGCTTTCCTGCTCCTATGATGCTGCTTGGCCTGCTGTGTTCATCCAGCTCCACACCTTGTTATCTATAACATATTGATTGTACTGTCTCTCATCTGAACAAAAAGGTTTAGCACCTCATCCTTGGTTTATGGGGGGCTATGGCAACTTGACATCATTGGGTTGAATATCAGAATGGTGCTCCACCAGATTTTGCATGCCAAATTACCCTGTTAAAAGACACTGTAGAAATTAAAGTTTTCATTGTTGTTTTAATTGGAGAGGAGTTTGGGCAAGGCATAAATACTCAATTGTCAGCAAAATGTTTAGGTCCAGGTCTCACTGTAGCTCCATTCCTTAACGAGCTTTAAATCTGCTCACGTATCAGAGCAGTGCCAAATAGTTTAGAGGCAAGTCTGGCTCAGCGTTTAATCAACAGCCCTATTGTCCAGTGATTTACTGTGACAGGTTTGGAAAATGCTGAAATCGGATATCTCAGATTATAGATAAACTCTCAGTTTAATCGTTAGCTGCTGTGAGAAACTCAATCTAATAATCTCGCTGCAGTCGGGGGGTCATGTCAGCCATACCCACAAGCGCAGATCAATGGCAAGAAATGATCCCAAATTCCTTTCTTATCAGTGCAGCACTTAAAACTGAGGTTTTCTTTGAAAACAAATTGGGAGCTGAGCATTTTAACAATAAAAAACCTTATCAGATTCAAAAATATGCAACAGGACCCTGTGTTTAAAGAGCACATCAGCTGACTGCTACAACTCTGTGAGGACACGTAGGGTGCAGTAATTAACATGTTTATAATGGTGCCAGCAAATAGGGGCTTTCATTAGAGGTGACGTTGTTAAATTATGAGGAATATTTGAGCAACATGTCTCAACACGTCAGCAGAGATTTAGCCCCCAAAGGCCTGGCTATAAGTTGTGTTAATACTGCCTTCCTCAGCAGTCTGACATAAAAGGAAACCCTGCTGTCTCACAGTTTCTCCTGTTTCCATACACATCACACTACAGAATACCACTCTCTACAAATCTGATGCATGAAATGGTAATTGGTCTTCTGTCAGATCCTGTGGAATATGAATCTGAAATATAGCAATTAATAGACTCCATCTGTAATAATAGACTCCCCCTGTCATAAAGACCATCAAAATCACATGACTGTGCTAAAGTCAGATAATAAATGTGCATCTCCAATTCAGACCTCTTTAGCATTCCTTAAGTTCACCATTCCACCGCTACATTCAGATGCCTGGGCCCTAACCTCTAGTATTCCCACCCACTGCCTCTCTCTCCCTCTCCTCCTTTAGGCTACTCTTTAAACCATAATTCTTTCACCAACTCTTTTGGTCACCTGCTCTAATACACCTTTGCATTTCTTGGTGTCAATTATGGCTGAAAAAACACTCTTAGAAAGGCACTATAAAAATGTGACTTTCTGTCTTTGTTGTTGGTCATCAAGCAAGGCTGTGTGATAGTCCCCATAGTATTTATTCACCTCAAAGATCAACTGTCCCCTGGTGTCTGCTTTACATTTGCACAGATAAAAATCTTTCAACTCAGCTGTCTCTGTACCAAAACTAAACTGACCACCATAGTCATACAAAGTAGTCATTGCCCACACTGAATACATTTGCAGTTTACAGAGTTGCAAGCCGTTTTCAATCTCGTCAAATTCTGAAGATTACAAATTCAGCCTGTCTTTGAATAACCCACATAGAACACTAATCTCATCAACTAAGCACTTATAGAGGAACTGTTGAAAATATCCTATACTTTGGCAACGGCCTCTTCCAATAGGCCACTATAGACGAGGAGATACAACAAAAACGGCTGACAAATGGCAAGTAACATTTTTGCCAGACAAGGGCCAAGCAATGACCATTTCCAACAAGAAAGAACCCAACCATCACTCCTTGTCATTTAATGGCTTTACCACCATGAATCCTACACTATCAATATCCTGGGGTTACCATTCTAAGAAACTGAACGAGACTAGCCATATAATTACTGTAGCTACAAGAGCAGATCAGAGGCTAGGAATCCTGTCCTGAGCAATTTACCTTCGAGTTCCACAAAGTTGTCCACCATCTACAAGGCACAACTCAGGAGTGTGATGGAATACTCCCCACTTGCCTGGATGAGTGCAGCTCCAACAATACTCAAGAAGTTTAACATCATCCAAAACAAAGCAGCCCGCTTGTTGGCACCACATCCACAAACATTCTCTCCCTCCATCACAACACTCAGCAGCAGTAATGTGTACTATCTACAAGATGTACTGCAGAAAATCACTAAGGCTCCCTAAATAGCACCATTCAAAACCCTGACCACTTCCTTCTGGAAGGTCAAGGGCAGCAGATACATGAGAATACCACCACTTGCAAGTTCCCCTCCAAGCCACACACCATCCTGACTTGGAAATGTATCACCATTTGTTCATCGTTGCTGGGTCAAAATCCTGGAACTCCCTAGCCACTCTGTGGGTTATAGTAGATTGGCTGCAGCAAATTAGGAAGGCAGCTCACTGCTACTTTCTCCAGGGCAATTAGAGATGGGAAATAAATAGGGCAGCACAGTGGTTCAGTGGTTAGTGGTGCTGCCTCACAGTGCCAGGGACCTGGGTTTAATTCCAGCCTTAGGTGACTGTGTGTGTGGAGTTTGCACATTCTCCCTGTGTCTGTGTGGGTTTCCTCTGGGTGGTCCGGTTTCCTCCCACAGTCCAAAGATGTGCAGGTTAGGTGGATTATCCATGGAAAATGCAGTGTTACAGGGGTAGGGTAGGGGGATGTGTCTGGGTGGGATGCTCTTCGGTGGGGCAGTTTGGACTCACTGGGATGAATGGCCTGCTTTCACACTGTTGGGATTAAATGATAAGTGTTGACCTAGCCAGCAAAGTGCACATACCTGAACAAACCTCTTTAAAAATCCAGAAAATGAAAACCAAATATAGTAATCAGGCCCTACTTCTGAAGGAAAAGTGTTCTTGGAAATAGCCCCTCCATTCCATTCTTACCTCTGAACTAAATATAGCTCTTTTAATCCACCAGGATGAAATACTTCATCACTGTGTGCACCAACAGCTTAATTTGGTTGCTTCTTGCTGTAGCATAGGATCATACAGTATGGAAGTGGCTCTTCGGTCCATCAAGTCTGTACCACCTAAACTATGCCAAATCTACACTAGTCCCATTTTCCAGTTCTTTGGAAGTTATGGTGTTTCAGATGGTATAGTCGACAGTGAAGAGGGTTATCGAAGATTACAAGGCGATCTTGATCAATTTAGGTAAATGGCAGAAGGAGTTTAATTTGGAAAAATGTGAGGTATTGTACTTTGGTTAAACAAACAAGGGCAGGACTTATACAGTTAATGGTAGGTCCTTGTGTAGTTTTGTAGAATAGAGAGACCTAGAGGTTCAGACGCACAATTCTTTGAAGTTTGCATCACAGGTAGACAGGATGGTTAAGAAGGCTTTTAGCACGCTTGCCTTCATTCCTCAGACCTTTGAGTATACGAGTTGGGACGTTATGTTGAGGTTATACCGTACGTTGAAGAGGCCTCTTCTGGAGTACTGTGTCCCATTCTGATCACCCTGTTATAGGAAGGATATTATTAAACTGGAGAGGGTTCAGAAATGACTTACCAGGATGTTGCCAGGAAATGGGGGGTTTGATACAAGAAAATTTTATGATTCAGTATGTGGATGTACCTACTAGAGAAAGTACAAAACTTGACCTACTCTTGGGAAATAAGGCAGGGTAGGTGACTGGGGATAGCTGGGGAGCACTTTGGGAGCAGCAACCATAATTCTATTAGTTTTGAAATAGTGATGGAAAAGCATAGACTAGATCTAAAATTTAGGTTCTAAATTGGAGGAAGGCCAATTCTGACAGTATTAGGCAAGAACTTTCAAAAGTTGATGGGGCGGGGCGGGGCGGTGCGGATGTTTGCAGGTAAAGGGATGCTTGGAAATTGGGAAGCCTTCAAGAATGACTTAATGAGAGTCCAGAGACAGTGTGTTCCTGTTAGGGTGAAGGCCAAGGCTGGTAAGTGAAGGGAATGCCGAATGACTAGAGAAATTGAGGTTTTGCTCAAGAAAAAGAAAGAAGCATATGTCAGGTACAGACAGAGTGAATCCCTAGAAGAGTATAACGGCAGTAGGACTACACTTTAGGGGGAAACCAGGAGGGCAAAAAGGGGACATGAGATTGCTTTGGCAAATAGGGTTAAGGAGAATCCAAAGGGATTCTACAAATTCATTAATAACAAAAGGGTAACTAGGGAGAGAATAGATCCCCTTAAAGGTCAGCAAAGCCACCTATGTGTGGAGCTGCAGGAGGTAGGGGAAATACTAAATGTGTATTTTTCATCATGTTCACTGTGGAGAAGAATATGGAACATAGGGAACATGAGGATATAAATAGCGACATCTTGAAAAATTTCCATACTACAGAGGAGGTGCTGGACATCTTCAAACACATAAAGACGGATAAATCTACAATATCTGATCATGGATATGAATATGGCGAATACACATCTTTTCCCCTGGGTTGAGGAGACCAAACCAGAGGGTATCGGTTTAAGGTGAGAGGGGAAAGATTTGAAAGGGACCAATTTGATTGGAGATAGTCAACATGGATTCGTCAAGGGCAGGTCGTGTCTCACAAACCTCATTGAGTTATTTGAGAAGGTGACCAAGCATGTGGATGAGGGTAGGGCAGTTGACGTGGTGCACATGGACTTCAGTAAAGCCTTTGATAAGGTTCCACATGGTAGGCTATTGGAGAAAATGCGGAGGCATGGGATTGAGGGAGATTTAGCAGTTTGGATTAGAAACTGGCTTTCTGAAAGAAGCCAAAGAGTGGTGGTTGATGGAAAATATTCAGCCTGGAGTCCGGTTACTAGTGGTGTGCCACAAGGATCTGTTTTGGGACCACTGCTGTTTGTCATTTTTATAAATGACTTGGACGCACACATAGGTGAACGGGTTAGTAAGTTTGCAGATGACACTAAAGTCGGTGGAGTGGTGGACAGCGTGGAAGAATGTTGCAGGTTGCGGGGAGACTTGGATAAACTGCAGAATTGGGCTGAAAGGTGGCAAATGGAGTTCAATGCAGATAAATGTGAGGTGATGCACTTTGGGAAGAATAATAGGAAGGCAGAATACTGGGTCAATGGAAAGATTCTTGGTAGTGTGGATGTGCAGAGGGATCTTGGTGTCCAGGTACATAGATCCTTGAAAGTTGTCACCCAGCTTGATAGTGCTGTTAAGAAGGCATACGGTGTGTTAGGTTTCATTGGTAGAGGGATTGAGTTCCGGAGCCGTGATGTCATGTTGCAACTGTACAAAACGCTAGTGCGGCCTCACTTGGAATATTGCGTACAGTTCTGGTCGCCCCATTACAGGAAGGATGTGGAAGCATTGGAAAAGGTGCAGAGGAGATTTACCAGGATGTTGCCTGGTCTGGAGCGAAGGTGTTATGAGGAAAGGCTGAGGGACTTGGGTCTGTTCTCATTGGAGAGAAGAAGGCTAAGAGGGGATTTAATGGAGACATACAAAATGATCAGAGGATTAGATAGGGTGGACAGTGAGAATCTTTTTCCTAGGATGATGACGTCGGCTAGTACGAGGGGACATAGCTGTAAATTGAGGGGTGATAGATTTAAGACAGATGTCAGAGGCAGGTTCTTTACTCAGAGAGTGGTAAGGGCGTGGAATGCCCTGCCTGCCAATGTAGATAACGCAGCCACATTAGGGGCATTTAAACAGTCCTTGGATAAGCATATGGATGATGATGGGATAGTGTAGGGGGTGGGCTTAGATTAGTTCACAGGTTGGAGCAACATCAAGGGCCGAAGGGCCTGTTCTGCGCTGTATTGTTCTATGTTCTATGTTCTATGTCTGTTACCATGCTGTACACATCAATGACTCTATAAGTCTAGGTTAGAATATCCCAAGGCATATTAGATACAATTTATTATGTTTTTAAAAGTGTTGCTATTTGGGAAACAGGACAGCTAATTTGTTCTCAGCAAGGTCCAACAACCAGAAATAAAACAACTCACTATAAGTTCATCCAGCCCCACGCTCGTTATCTCGGATTCTCCAGCATCTGCAGTACCTTTTATCTCTATAAAATCTGTTTAAGAGATCACCACTAAAACATCATCCTAGCTAGGAAGGACTTTCTTTGAAAACATGCTAATGGAGTACAAGGTGGTGCTTTGGCTTAGTGGTTAGCACTGCTACCTCATAGCAGCAGGGACCTGGGTTTGATTCCAGCCTTGGGGGAATATCTGTGTGGGTTCCCTCTGGGTACTCCAGTTTCCTCCCACAGCCCAAAGATGGGCAGGTGAGGTGAATTGGCTATGCTAAATGTGGGGTTGACATGGTGGGGGTCTGGGTGAGGGGCTCTTGAGAGGGTTGGTGCAGACTCAATGGGCCCAATGGTGTCTTTCCACGTTGTAGGGATTCTATGTATGACATTTACCCAAGAAGGCAGCCAACACCTTATCTGAAAGATAGCAATACACCCTCAATACTGTAGTAGGAGGTCAGCCATGATCTTGTGCTCAGATCTCTGGAGTGGATTGTGAACTGATGACCTCAGTCTATCTTGTTTTCATCTTTACTCAGTTGATCCTTATCTGCTAGTAGAATCTGGCCTGGACAAATGCTTTGTCACTCTCTACAACTGCCACCACTTCCTTTTCACTTTTGATCTCAAACCTCTCTTGCCCTCTAACTTTACCCTGACTTTCACTCCCGTCACATTTCCATCTCTCTTGAGGTCCGCAGAAGAGTCATATTGGACTCTTAAGTGTTAACTCACTCCATGGGTGCTGCTGGACAGATCCGCTGACTTTTTCCAGCATTTGCCATTACTTGTTTATATTTTCTTGAATGTGTGATCTTCTGACCCAGTGACAAATGATAGCCACTGAAACACAGCTCACTCTGTAAGAACCGCCATGTTTTATTCCTTTAAAAAAAACTTTCAATTTTGAAGCAGGAATGGAGGAAACCTTGAGAAAAATACAGGAACAACACAGTGTTGGATGAATAGGACCCATGGCCTATATAGGGCAGCCAAAATAATTAAAGAGCTGGATTTTGTCCCTTCCATTGTTTATCAAAGAAATTTCTGTGAAACATGGACTACAGCTTGCCCACCCTACTTTGTAATGGATGTTTAAATAATATTCAGGAAGAGATATCAAGAGGTTTCCAAACCTCAAAGGATCTAATTAGGAAGGGAAGTTTGATGACTAAATTGGTGTTGGATGGAGAAGACTTCTGGAAACATGATTGAGAGTGCAGATAAGGCTGAAGGAAATTAGTTACTGAACTCAGAATGACCGAAACATCATCCAAATTCCTCCACTAGACATTGGGGAAAAGTAACTTCTAGTTGCATAGTGGGGGATGTCTGACCAACTCAAAGAGAAAGCAGCTGGTATCGGGATGGCTGAGAGCTTTTAAAAAGGAGAGCTAGATCAAGACATAAAATAAAGTGACATACAGCAAAATACAAGGGCAGAGTTGTATCAATCATGATGGACAGTCACCACTTGTGCACTGTCAAAGGCCTATCTCCTTCAAATGTTTGCACACTCTTCCACTCCAGTCCCGCAGACAGTATTTGAAGTTAACTCTAATGTCCATGCTCCTCCCTTAATATGTTGAGCCCATTTCTCTAGTTCTAAATCTCAAAGATGTTCCCAATTTATAGTTATTCGACCTTGTAGTCGAGATGTATTCTTTCTATACGTATTCATTAAACTCTATCCCTACTTTACCTTTGAAATATCTTTGAGGCACTAAAGGCTTTTCACCTACTTCTCGTTAGTTACAAGTGAGGTTGTAGTTTATTAAGTGAAGATCACGTGGCTGGAGTCGAGTGGGAAAATTCCACCATCATCAATATTGGGTCCAGGTTATCAATGGTCTGGGAATGCAAATGTGTAAAATCCAACTTTACAGCCTTTCAGCACTGAACACCAGCCAAAAATAACACTCAAATGCTTCGGTTTAAATATTACACAGATGCCTCAATGTATTCACTGGATTATTCAGCCAGCCCGGGATCTAACCTTTCTCAATAGCCCAGATTGGAACCTCCCTCACTGGAACTGCAGCTTGGAGACTTGGTGCAGACCCAGCCCTATCCTGCCATCCCACATTAGGTACCAGTGAGGGACAGGAAATGTCCCAGTGTCGGTCTTTCCCATCCACACTGACATCTGCTGGTATTTTCGTGTATTATTGAGTTAAATCTTTCATTTTCTGAGTAAGCTGGACTTGGGTATACAGCAGTGTTCCCTCTAATTTTCTTTCCAGTGGCATGGACCTCCAGGTTCTGTGCACGCAGTCACACAGAACTGGAAATCAATGCCCTGATTGGCATGACTCAGTGGTTAACACTGCTTCCTCACAGCACCAGGGACCCAGGTTTGATTCCAATTTGAGGTGACTGTGCAAATTCCACACAGACATTCTCCACGTCTGCATGGGTTTCTTGAGGGTGCTCCAGTTTCCTCTTACGGTCCAAAGATGTGCAGGTTAGGGTGGATGGGCTATGCCAAATTCCTCATAGGTGTCCAGGGATGTGCAGGCGAGGTGGATTAGCCATGGGAAATGTAGAGTTACAGAAATAGAGTACAGGGTCGAGTCTGGGTGGGATGCTGATCTTAGTCAGTGTGGACTCGATGGGCTGAATGTCCTGCTTTCACACTGCAGGATTCTACGATTGATTGGCATGCTGACATCAATTACTGTACATGGAATTTTGTTGGGGCTGCAGCACAGATAACTGCACAACATAGAGGGAAAGTTGATATAGAGGCATGGGTTTTTATTTCCAGTTTTCTAGTCTATCAGGTTTACTCTAGTCATCAATATCCAAAGCAGTTCCGACAATGGTATCTATCTAATGTTCATCAGTAAAGTATATGACAAAACATTCAAAAATCTTATCCATACAGTCACAAATGAACAGGTTTACGTGGCCTTATCAGAGAATCAGATCAAAACAGGTGACTAGCCTACTCCATCTCCATCTCCAGCTACTGATCAACCTCCTCCTGAGCTAGCTAATTGTTCTGAAGGAAGCCTTCTTATACTCTCTTTCACGTTGACAAGCTCTGCTTACCAATTAAATCAGTTTGATTACTGGCATCATAAATGTGTCCTGCATTTAATGTTAGTTTGATTGATTAATCATTAGGGCTTGCTTGTTTCTCCTTGGAAAGAGTTTTATCTCTTGGTCTGAATGAATTAGATTAGAACTAGTTTAAGGAGAAGAGTTCTCAATTTCAAGTCAGAGACAAGATTTTTTCTCCCCGAGGGTCAATAGTCTGCGGCATCGTCTTACTGAAAGCAGTGAAGGCATGAACACTGAACTTACTTAAGGCCGAGTGAGACAGGTTTTTGATAGATGGGTGTGTCCAGGGTTACGAGGAGCACACTGGAAAGTGGAGCTAAGATCACAACCAGGTCAGCCATGATCTTGTCTAATAGCGAAGCAGATTTGAGGGGCTAAATGGCCTACTCCTGCTCCCATGACCTCCTTACAGAAGATCAAGAGGTAACTCAATAGAGATTTTCATGATCACAAATGCACTTCATGAAGTAAATAAAGGAGGACAGCTTTCCAGTGAAACTTTGACAACCTGAAGTCTCCCATTCGAGGAGACTGGCAAAACAGCTAGAACAGAATGGTGGTTCAGGCAGATTCTGTCATAACTTTTGAAAAGGAATTGGTCACTTTCCTTGAAGGGAAGACAATTTGCAATTGTGAGGAAACAACAAAGATGTGGAACCATTGGGGACTTCAACCAACAACAGAGGAATGCATAATGATGCAAAGTAAATAAATAAAAACAGAAACACAGATTGCAAGGCACATCTACGGCTTGAATAAAGTTTATTAAATATTGCATTTTGCAACCACAGCAGTCAATAGAGGCTCTTATCTGCATTAACACATCCTGAAGCACAGCAATAAAGAAAATAGCTCAACAGAAGATCTGCTGCAACACAAGATTATAAAGACTTGCAGCTCACAGAAAAGTGGTAACTAAAATAGGAGTGTTTTGATTATGTACAGTCAGCATATTGCAGCCCATCAGTGATTTACTGGTGCAGAGGAAGGGATACATCTGCACATTAAACAGAAAGGGATCTTGCTGTTGTATCATTTGTACAGACAAGGAGGAGGATGATTTCCCAGACTGTGATGATGTTTTAAAAAAACAATTTGCATGTGCTTTGTTTTGGTGCTAAGCATTTTCTTCCAAACCGAGGCTCTGTTTCTCGCAAATAAATTGTAAAAGAGCTCCCAGAAGTATGTTTTGTTTCTCTGCTTTCAGTTTGCCATTTAAAATTTCTTTTGTTAAATTATTATTTTCTATACAGGATAAGTACATAATTTTGTACAAAATCAAATGTACATATTTACACAAAGCTTTATCCCAGCAGTGGGTTGATTCCCTTTTGGGAAAGGTGTGCATTTTTTATTATATACTTACTGCTTCTGTGACTGAAGAATACTAGAAGTGTTGCAGATCTAAGTGAGTGTCACTGACTATTAACACGTGTTAAAGAAACCCGCTCTATAAAAGCATTAGCCAATAAAGGATAACTGCGAGACCTCTGTCAAACTGGGAGTGACATTTCCTCCTTAAGGGGAACGAGGTGCATATTCTACCTGTGTTCGTTTTCCAATAAAGCAATCCAAAACACACAGTAGAAAAAGGAGAGATTACAAGTGACGGTTCAGAGAACATGCACTGCATCAAGCAGTTAAAGGTTACCCCTAGCTAGAAATTCCTCTGTATTTAAGAGTTCCATTCCATTCTCCACATTGTGAAAAGACAGGGTTCAGCGCAATAGCCGGCTTGTCTTCTAATCTCACGCCCTATCCCCAAACAGAGGCTCAGCTGTTCCCAAGCCTCCTGGTTCTGTCTCTCATCCAGACCGTATATCTGAGTACCATGTAGAAAGGGGAGTCCGACTTTAAGCCACGATGGGCATTGTCTTCCCCTTGTCAACTGATCCAGTCCTTGCCCACCCACTGGGTTAATACGGTCGATGCATCAGCAACCTCACACCCTAAGCTCACGTACCACTCACACATTCTCTCTTGCTCAGCGTGCTCCTTGTTCGGTGAAAGTAAAGACACTTCATGTTGTAAGCAGAATGTTTAGGCCAAGTTACAGTCTGTTCAATCCAATCAACAGCTCGCGGACCCTCTGCCAGTGTTGGGGTTGGATTGGAGGGCAGGAGCTGTTTATTCAACAAAAGTCCACCATGACCCCTAGCTCTACAAATTCAGTGGTTTGACATAGTTGCCTGGGAAGGTGCCAAACTGTTTAGATCTTCTGGATGTTCCTGTTGGAATAAAAGAGACAACATATAAAACACACGAATTTGTTTGGCGACGAATACCGACTTAGCTCAATGAGTCAATGGGGTCATGGGCAGCAGGGGCAATATACCTCAAGCCCAGCTTCAAATCCCACATTCCAGAGATGTGTCACAACACATCTGAAAAAGTTGACTAAAAATATACTTTAAAAATGTTAAATTTGAACAGAGGATCCAGGGCAACACTTTGGTACAGGTACTGCAGTATTGTTATTTGTCTCAGGGGGTGTCTACCCAAAGCTCCCGCTGGTCCTCGATTACAGCATCTGAAATACCTCTTCCAGTAGGGTACGACGTCCAGGGGTGGGGGCAGGGTGCAGCGGGTGAACGCACGCCTGAGAAACCACTAATACTTCGGGTTAATTTAGTGAAAGGGATGCTGGGTGGACAGGAGGGGGCTGGGGGTAGAGGGCCACTGCAAAGGAAGGAGACCAGCTCTAAACCTCTCAACAAAAGAGGTGCTCAACTAATCGGAAGCAAGAACAACCTGAAATCGTTATGGTAATGAATTCCTCGCAAAGGAATGTGGAATCTCTAGTTTCAGGATACATAAAACTCACATGCAAAATATGGAGATTCTGTTGGAACGAATACAGCCTGTCATTTCTAAGATTTCAACCTCAAATTTGAATGTGAAATGCAGTTTAAATAAAAAATGGTAGTAACTACTTGATGTAAATGTTCCAGTTCTCTGTATGTGGGATAGAGACATAATATCTGTGGTCTTGCACATCTATGGAAAATGTGTTTATATGGCTATGACTTTGTGCATCTAAAAGTGCGTACTGGTTATTTTGAAAAGCGCTTTTGTACCTAATCTATGCCTAAACTATTAGTTAACACCATAATGTCTCAAATTAATACTTCCATTGTGTGCTGTACGTTTAAGGCTAATAATTAAGAATATTGAAAAATTCTTCTAATTCTGGTTGTTTGTGATTCTAAACACTCCATATGTCAGGCAGGAACAATATCCTTGGTATTACCGTTAACTGCATCACCTGGGAAATGAAATCAGGAAAACAAAATAGGAGCTCCTCAAAACCAACACAAAAATGGAAGATTAATCAGTAGATGCAAATCTTCAGCAGCCCTCACAGTAATCATTTTGCGTCCCCTGCCCTAAGGCATGAACAGGAACATCAGAAATATGGGTGTGATGTGTTTATTAAACAAAGAGATAAAGGCCAGAACCTTCAGTCATAGAACCCCTACAGTACAGAAGCAGGCCATTTGGCCCACTGAGTCCACACCAACCCTCAGAAGTGCCTCCCACCCAGACCCAGCCTTTCCATCCTAGCCCTGTGGCCCTTCATTTCCCACGACTAATTCACTAGCCTGCCCATTCCCAGACACTACGGGCAATTTAGCATGGCCAATCCACCTAGCCTGCACATCTTTGGACTGTGGGAGGAAACCGATGGACCCAGAAGAAACCCATGCAGACACGGGGAGAATGTGCAAACTCCACACAGACAATCACCTGAGGGTGGAATCGAAACCAGGTCCCTGGCGCTGGGGCAGCAGTGCGAACCACTGAGTCACAGTGCTGTCCATAAGTCCATGAGTGTTTGTCAGGATCACCTCCACATCATGACCCCAGGGTGACCACCTAAGAATCTTCCTGGTGCTGGCCAGGTCAAAGGTCATGTAAAGTTCAAGAAGGTTTGTAGCTCGTGTTGTGGATAAAGTTGTACACTTGCTTGCTGAGCTGATGGGTTTGACTACCAAGAGTTTCGTCACCCTGCTAGATAACATCATCTGTGCGCCTCCGGTGAAGCGCTGGTGTTCTGTCCCACTTGTTATTTATAGGCCTCGGTTTGCTGGGGTGTTTGGTATTACCTTTGGTTCTGTTTCTCAGTGGTTTGTACACAGGGTCTAAATCATTGTTTGTTGATGGGGTTCTGGTTGTCTCACTACACACAGACAACGAGGGACATGAATTTAGTTGGGACAACACACCCATAATCACACAAACCAAAACAGAGACAATGCCAAGGAATTCCTGGACGCCTGGTATTCCAACTGGAATTCCATCAACAAACACATTGAATTAGACCCTGTGTATAAATCAGAGAAACACAGAGTGATGCCAACCACCCCAGCAAACCAAGGCATATATATAACAAGCGGGACAGAACACCGACGGTTCACCGGAGGCGCACTGACGATGTTACCCAGCAGAGGCCATCTTTGGGCCTCCCATCCAATTCAGGATGCAGGTCCATTAAGAGGTCCACAAGCCTTAAGAAGCATGCACTATTACAGGAAGAATCACAAGTGTCTCATATTGGAGGCAGACACTGAAGATGTTACATACAAACAAAGGATGCCTGGCAGCTGGCCCTCTGTTGAGAGAAGGGGGGTAGTGTGAGGAGGAGGCAGCCTCATGGACACCTCAAGCCTGTTGCCTGGGATGATGTAAGAAGACAGACTCGGTCTGGTTAGGACTATCGTCACTAGGGTTCAGAAGAACAAGGGAAGATTTAGCAAGACTGAACAGGTGATGACCGGAGAGTCTAGAACAGACAGACATCACAGTCTAAGAAAACAGAGCAGGCCATTTAGGACTGAGATGAGGAAACATTTCTTCATTCAAAAGGTAGTAAACATGTGGAATTCTCTGCCACCAGAAGCCATGGAGGCCAAATCAATGGATTTATTCATGAGAGAGACTGATACATTTTAAAGGCATCAAGGGACATAAGGCAAAACCTGGAATATGGTATTGAGATACAGTAGAACGATAAGGAGAAAGGTCTTCATCTAGGGAGTGGTGAACCTGTAGAACTCTCTACCATAGAAAGTGGTTGAGACCAAAACATTGAATGTCTTTGAGAAAAAAGAAGAGTCTTTGTCAGGCTGCTGTGCTTCGGTGGAAGTAACGTTGGGTTAAATGAGCTAATGTTTCCATTTTGAAAATTCCTTATCCTGCCTGGATGCTCACCATTCTGGGGCCAGGAGATTCCACCAATAGAGTCATTATCAAACAAAGGCAGGCCATTTAGCCCATTTGGGCTCTCTGCATACTGACCCAGTCAATACTATTCCCCAGCTCTGCTCCCTGCAGGTTAAACATCCAGTGACCAACTGATTGAGGTCAAGCCATTGCTCCCTGTCCTGAAGATTAATGAAACCTTGGACTGCAGGAACAGTCTTTAGAATAAAGCAATAAGGTGGGGCCTCATGTGCTTGCTCAAGTTGAGCTAAAGTATCCCAAACCGGTGGTTAAGGCAGAGCTCTGGAAATCTGCCACCTCACTTGGTCAGGACTAATCCCCCAACCACCAGCCCGAAAAATGGATGATGTGGTTAACAATAACATTCCTGCTTGTGGGTCTTGAGACACACACTTTAGTTATAGCATTGCCTTAAAAATCAACAATGACTGTACTTTGAAGCTGGGAACAGGAAAAAGTCATTAAGACCAGTGGTTCTGCCATAGTGCCCTCAAAACTTCACCGTCCCAGTCCTTGCATGTTCCTGAGAAAATCAATCACCTACAAAATTTTTTGCAAAAGGGACGTAAAAGAATCACAGAAGAGTTGCAACTTAGCAGGAGATCTTTTGGCCCATCGAGTCCATGCTGGGTTAAGTAGAACTATCCAGTCCAATGCCACCTTCTTATACCACACAGCACTGAAGTACACAGCTCCTCAATTGGATATCCAAGTACCGTACAAAAGGTTCAGATTTTAGCTCCCTCTAAGACAATGCAGCCCAGGGTTCTACCACCCTCCAGGTGGGGGAGAAAAAGTCTCATCTCTTCTCCATTCACTATACCATTTACTTGAAATCTACAGTCCTGGCTTTTGATCCCTCTGCTCAGACAGATAGATCACTTCTCAATTTACTCCCAACTAAAGGATGTTGCCAGGATTGGAGTGTTTGAGTTATAAGCACAGGCTGATTAGGCCGGGACTACCTTCCCTAGCCTATCAGAGGCTGAGTGGTTACCTTAGAGGGGTTTATAAAAATCATGAGGGATATAGATAGTGTGAATAACCAAGACTTTTTTTCCTCGTGTAGGGGAGCCCAAATCTCGAGGTGAGCGGGGAAAGAAGGGCAACTTTTTCCAGAGGGTGGTGCACATATAGAACGAGCTGCTACAGGGGTGGAGGAGGAGGCAGGTATAATTGCAATATTTAAAAGGCATCTAGATTCATATATGAATAGGAAAGGTTTAAGAGGGATATGGGACAACTGTTAGCAAATGGGACAAGGTAAGATTGGGATAACAAGGTGTAGAGCTGGATGAACACAGCAGGCCAAGCAGCATCAAAGGAGCAGGAAAGCTGACGTTTCAGGCAGCTCTACACCTTGTTATCTCAGATTCTCCAGCATCTGCAGTTCCTACTATCTCTAAGATTGGGATGTCAGGTTGGGCACAGACGAGTTGGACTGAAGAGTCTGTTTCGGTGCTGTATGACTATGACCTCAATTTACAAGGCACAAGTTAGGAGTGTGATGGAATACTCCCCACTTGCCTGGATGGGTGCAGCTCCAACAACACTCAAATAGCTTGACAGCATCCAGGACAAAGCAGCCCGCTTGGGTGACACTACATCCACCACCTTCAACATTCGCTTCCTCCACCACAGATGCTCAGGAGCAGCAGCGCACTCTGTCTTTTGCAGTAACTCACCAAATCTGCTTAGGCAGCATCTTCAAAACACAGAATCACCACCAAGATGGATAAGGGCAGCAGATAAATGGGAAATACGTGTCCTGCTCCAAGCCACTCAACATCCTGACTTGGAAATATCACCATTGTTTCACTGTCATTGCATCAAAATCCTGGAATTCCCTCCCTAGGGCATTGTGGGTCTACACAGTGCATGGACTACAGCAGTTCAAAGCAGCAGCTCACTATCACCTTCTCAAGGGATCTAGGGACAGGCAGTAAATGCTGGCCAGCCAACAATGCTCAGGTCGTCAACAAAAAAAATACCCTGAGTCACCGAGCACCTTATGCTCCTCGGAAACCAGCCCGAGCTTCTCCAGATTTCCTCATTAGCTAAAGATTGGAATGTATTTTTTTTTGTAAATGACACTTATACAAATGCATGGGACAGTGGCGGGGGGGTGGATTTTGCACAACATGCAGAATCACAGATGCGTTTGTGCTTTTTCTCTGTTTTATTTTTGAGAGTGGTATACAGCTGCAGGTTAGTAACAGATTGCTGGAGTGCGATTAAACCATGAGGTGTATTGTTCAGCAAACACGGTGACTGATTTCACCTTTTTGCAAAGGATCTATGGGGAAGTGCAACTGATTCCAAAAGGAACCAGATGAAGAGGAAGGGCCCAGGTTCAATGCCTGCTCTGTGTACAGTTAGCACATGTCTCAGGCCAGGCCGGATTATCAAAATGACAAGAGTGTCCCAAAGATTTGAAACAGATGGATGTGAGCATCAGAGACTCCCATTTCCCATCACTAAAGTAGTTTGATCATTACTGTTGTGATATCCTGCCGTGATGTTGGGTAGGGGTGCGGGTACTTCACATCAAAACTAACAAATCAGTTTGAAATGCTTCAGAATAACTGGATGATGCGGCAGGCACTATGTAAATACAAGACATCTCTTTCTTTAGAATTTGCTATGACCCATCCCACAAAGCCCTGAAATGGCTCTAACAGTCCCATTCTTTCCTCCCACATGGATTCTGTCCCAGGGGGATCCCGTACACACCAACAAACCAGCCATCGTCACACTTTTCCATCACGTCCACAATGTCCCCTTCTCGAAGCTCCAGCTCATCTTCGTTCTGTGGGACGTAGCTGTACAACGCTTGGAAGCTTAGAGAGGGAAGGAGAGAGAAAAACATTCTGAAACCAAGCTGTAAAAATCTAGACAACTGGTGCACCCAATAACATTGTACCAACAAGATACTGCATTTGGAGCTAGGTTCAGGGCAACCTGAGTCTCCCCTGCACAATCTGATCTCCCCAACCTCACTGGTGAGGTCTTCAAAGAGGAAGGTGATCCTGTTCTGGATGCTTCAGGGGACAAGTGGGGATAAACATTCTCTCAGTGAGAAAGCTATTGTTCATAACAGCACAGAACGAGACCATTTGACCCCGCTGTGCCCATGCTCAAGTCATTCTCCCGCTGCATCCCTGCTCATTCTCCCTGTGTTGGTACAGTTTCCTTTGGAAATCATCCATTGCTGCCATTCTCATGAGCAGCATGTTCAAGGTAATTACTGCTCGCTGTGTAAAAAAAGGATCTGCCTCAAATCCTGCCCTGCATCTTTTATCAAAATTTTAAATTTGTGTCCCCTCATCCTTGTGCCATCAGCTAAAGTGAAGCAGTTTCCTCGTCTACCTTGTCAAGGCCATCATAATCTTGACCTGATTCTCCCTCAATCTCCTTTGCCCCAGGGAGAATACCCCCAGCTTCTCCAAAACTAGTCCTCTCAAATTTTTAAATTTAATGTTGATCTCATTCCTTGTGTACCTTCTCTGCAGCCGTAACATCGAATTCCTCATTCCGTTCTATTACCCTAATGCACTTTGTACTGTATCACCTGCCTGTACTGCACGCAAAACAAAACCTTTCACTGTACCTGTGAGAATTATACATCAATATTTTCAACTGCCCAGTCTCCAGAATGCCACCTCTGTCTCTTTTGAACCTCATCTCCATCTAAAAAGGGAGCCTTCTTATTTTCACATTTAGTCAATTACAGTTTTGAGGAACACAGTTTAAGAACAGGAGGGTCCTTTTAAGCATGAGATGATAACTTTCTTTTCTCCCCTCAAGGGTTAAATGTCTTTCCCTTAAAGAGCAGTGAAGGCTAGATCCTCAAATTTATTTAAGGCAGAATTTGATAGCTTTTTTAAAAAAAACTTAAAACGAGAGTTGAGGGAAATAGGGACAGCCAAGCAAGGGCAGCCGAGACTTAGTGCAACAGGCTCAAACTGCCCACTCTTGATCCTCCAAGATGAGATCTTATACCTTACTTTGGAAGGAACAGGGCCAGGCCATTCAGCCTGTCGAGCCTGCCCTGCTATTTCATACTGATCATAGCTGATCAAACACTTCAATGTCTTTTACCCACCCCATTCCCATAACTCTGTTTGCCACCAATAAGAAATCTACCAATCTCTACCTTAAACATACTCAGAGATTGAGCCTCCACAGCCCTCTGTGGTAGAGAATTCCAAAGGTTCAAAGATTTCTCCTCATCTTGCACCTGACCCCTTATTTTTTAAACTCTGCTCCCGGTTCTAGACTCTAGAATAGGGGAATGTCCTACCTACATCTATCCTGTTGATTCCCTTTATGTGTTTTTTAAGTTTCAATGAGACCACCTCTTCATTGACCAACTTTTAACATTCAAATCCTCTCCTGACTGAATGCCAGTTTTATTCTGATGACCTTTCTGTGGAGGGGTTGTGTTTTTTGTCCCTTGGCTTCGTTCATTGTAACTAAGATTGTTTTCCTGCACTAATGGCACTATATTGAAGCAAGCCATCAGCAACCTTTCAACCAGATTAGATCAAAGCCAAATACTATCCCCATATGTCTCACTTCTCATCAAGACCATTAAGAAAAATGGTCAGGAGTAAGTGACAGGAATGAGGAATCGCCCACTATGTCAACCATTTAGTTTTGCTAAATCAGCTCCCGACTACGTTACAAGGCCACTGACCGAGTGTCGGAAAACGGGGCTGGAATACTTTGGCAGTGGTTTCTGATTGGCTTGGATGTGATGGGCTGAAGGGCCTTATTCTGTGCCATAAATCTCTACAATTGTTCCTTAAGCTCAGCAGAGCATCTACCGGCTGGGAGACGAACTGGAGCTGTACACAGCATAGTCACCGCATGGTCTTCGATTGTGGAACGGCTGATTAAAAATCGAGAATCACGGCTCAGGGTGGGTACTTACAGGGCTGTCGCAGCCAGGGTCCTCTCCGGGCTCGTCTCTTGCTGCTGTCCCCGAGGTTGCTGAGAAATGATCAAAGATTGTTTACTGTCGTGGGCAGACACCTTGTGCCGAGAGTGAAGCGGGTGAGAAAGGTTACTGCAGTAATGAACAGACTTTTCTGCAATGTTCATGATCTCATTGCAGACTGCCTCCTGCCAGTCGCGCCGTTCGACAGCATCAAGGGGGCAAACGAACAGAAAGGAAATGAGAGGAGGGGGTTTGGGGGGTGGGGGAAAGAGCATTCCAAAGGCATCATGGGGATTCCAGCAAGTTAACGGGGAATTGGAGATCCAGGAAATCGCAGCGGAGTGTAGAAGTAATCCAGAGGTAAGCGTGGAAAAAAACAGGCAAAGATATAGAAGAATTGCAGATTTAATTCAAAAGGATTAAAAAAAAGTGCGACACACAGAAGCAGTAGTTAGTGTTCACTATTAAGAATCATGCTGATTATGAATACTGTATTTACTTTAAGTACAGAATTCCATGCACTGGTCCAACGCTGTATACAAACCACTCAACTCGGGGTCAATTTCTCACCACTAAACATCTACCATTTCAAAAGCACATCCCAGAACAGCTCAAACCTAATCTCTACACCGTTATCAACATTAGTTCAACTCATTGGTTTCCAAGTTCAGAGATGCTCTGACCCCATGCGGGCCCCCGAGTGATGCATTTACATATCGATTCTTACCACGTAGCTCTTTTCAGACTCTGTGAGATCTGGTCCTCGCAATGAGTGATGAGAAGGCTGGTGGTCATCAGGCAAATTATAAAGGGAAAAATTGCAGCATGTGTTATTGGCTTCACACAGGCGATGCAAGAGAAGCAACTGCAGTTATATAACAAACTGAGTTCCTGTAAGCTTCACAGACAAGATGGTACAGTGACAGCACAGAGAGCAGGGAATGGTAACTCGCAACTTTCAGGGCTCTATAATCAAGAGAATAACGAGCCAAAATCAAAAAGATGGCAGTCAAGCGACTAGATGGGAGGGGATGCGGATGACAAAATGAAAGGGAAGAGATGAGAGACACGTGGAGAAGTTAATTCCTCATTGAAATATTTTAGACATTTAAATAGAAATTTTACAGGCATTTCTCACTAAATCTCCCTCAATTTAATTCTGCAATTTAAACCTTCATAACTTCTCCTACTACATGATCCCCGAACTCCACCATCACCAACAGACCCTCGTTCTTCATTGAATTACCCAATACACAAGCTAATCCCAAACTCATGTGACTGTTTTTCTTCAGTGGGGCACTGATGGACACACACTCAGGCTAGACCATTATCTAGGAAGCTCCCTAATTCACACTCATCGGACCACTCAAATGAAGTCCAGAGCCATTTCCAAAGCCCAGAACCAGGGGTCACAGTTTAAGGATTCAGGGTAGCCATTTCGGACTGAGACAAGGAGAAATGTCTTCACCCGGACAGTGGAATTTTCTGCCACAATGAACTGTTGAGACCAAAACGTGGAATGTTTAAAGAAGTTAGATATAGGGCCAAAAGATCAAAGGGCACTGATGCCAGATAATCTGTTTTGTTCCCTCCTATTCCTTTATTCATTAACGGGATGAGGACGCCACTGACCAGACAGCATTTATTGTCCATCCCTAATTACTCAGAGGGCAGGCAGTTTCCTTCCCTAAAGGACATTAGTGAATGAGATGGGTTTTTCCAATGCCTTCATGGTCATCATTAGGTTCTTAGTTCCAGATATTTTACTGAATTCAAATTCTGCCGTGGCAGGATTCGAACCCGGGTCCTCAGAATGTTATCTGGGTCTCTGGATTAACAGTCCAACGATAATACCACTAGGCCATTGCCTCTGTTGATTGTGGGAATCTTGCTGTCACCACATCAGAACAGTGCCTGCACTTCAAGGATTTAAAAGGCTGTGAGACACTTGCTGAGGCCACAAAGGGCGCTACTGAAATGCAATTTCCCAATGAGCAGGGAAGAAAGAGGAAAAGGCAGAAGGATTTGGGGTTATCACTGCTAATGGTACTCCTATCATACGGACAACAATATACAGGCACCTTCCTAGTGTGGCAGGACAGTACAAGTGGAGAAACAGAGGAATCTGGGTATGTTTGTCCACAAATTCTTGGTGATAGGGCAGATTAATAGAGTATTTAAGAAGGCATATGCGACACTTGCCTTTATTAGTTGAGGCAGAGATTATAAAAGCAAGGTTAGGTTAGAGCTGTACTGAAACTTTGGTTTGGCCAAAGCTAGAGTACTGTGCACAGTTCTGGTCACTGCGCTATAGGAAGGATGTGATTGCACTGGTCAGGGTGCAGAGGAGATTCACCAGGATGTTGTTTGGGATGGAGCATTTCAGCGATGAAGAGAGGCTGCATAAGCTTGGGTTGTTTTCTTTAGAACAGAGAAGGCTGACAGGCGACCTGATAAAGGTCTATAAGACTATGAGGGGCACAGACAGGATGCACAGAAAGCAGCTGTTCCCCTTTGACAAAGCATCAAGAATAATGAGGCACACCATTAAAGTGAAAGGCAAGATACTGAGAGAGGATTGAAGGAAACATGCTTTCAGCTGGAGGACGGTGCGGGTCGGGAACACACTTCCTGAGAGGGTGGTGACCTCACAAACTTTGAAAAGTACTTGGACGAGCACTTGAACGGTCATAACATTCAAGGCCATGGGCCTAGTGTGGGGAAGTGGGACCGTGTGTATGTAGTAATGTATTTTTGGTGATACAGACTCAATGGGCTGAAGGGCATCTTGGGCACTGTATGGTTCTATGATTCCAGAGATGTCACTAAATGGCTATCAGGGTTACTAACTGTATTGGGCAAGGTACTGAGGTCAGCTAGAGAACTCTAAATTAAGATTCAAACCTCATTCCAGGCCCAGTCATCCCTCCCAGACTCTAATAGGTGAGAAAAGACTACTGCGAAGGTCAGGAAGTGCTCAAGATAACCCTCAGGTCTTAGATCCCTTTAGTCTACTGGATAATATCGAAGTCTCCTGTGCCTCAGAATGACCCCATTCAGAGCTAGCACACAACGAAGGCAGCAGTAATCAAACTGTCACTTACCACAAGAGAGCCCGAGCTCAGGGTATTAACTGGAGAACCAGAAAAGGCAATCGGACTCCTGGCATATCTTCCTCCGAGCCCACTATCAGTTCTCGAGTTTGGCTAATGTGTTTGAAAGGACACAAACTCATCTTAGTATTTTTGACAAGGCACAGAGAGTCAGATTGAAAGACAGCAAGTGCGGGCACAGGCGAGAGATGGCATGTGAGAAAGGGAACATGACAGGAAGAAAGGGAACACGTGGGTGGAGAGGGGGATAAGGGGGGGAAGAAGTGGGGCAAGAAGGCAAGAGGGTGAGAAAGCAAGACAGACAGACAGACAGACAGAAAAGGAAACCTAGAGAGCGGGGTGAGGGAAGGGGTGCGAGAGAGAAAGTGGGACTGAGTGAGTGAGTGCGAGAGCGAGCACGTGGGGGTTGTGGGAAGAGAGACAGAAAAAGGAACACCCAGGGGTGTGGTGGTGAAGAGAGAGAGAGAGAGAGAGAGAGAGAGAGGGAGAGAGAGAGAGAGAGACGGGATTGAAGGAAGAGTGAGAAAAGGAAAAAAATGTGAGAGAAGGGTGTTGGTTGCGTTGGGGGGTGGGGGGGGGGGTGCGGTGTGCACTAAAGAGAATCCCATGAGGAATTCAGAATACAAGAGAGAGAAAAAAGCAAATTTGACAGTGACACACAGGAGATGGAAAGAGGGACTCTGGGAAATAGCAAGGGCATAAGGGAGAATATGTCAATGAAAGGTGTCAGAGAACACTGAAGAGCAGGTGAGAGGGAGGAAGGACTGAGTGAGGAATACAGGGAACAGGATGAGGCAGTGAGCAGGAGCCATGGCAAAAGGGAAGTGAAAAGCAGGGAGAATAAAAATTATTGTGAAAAATTGCCATGCACTCTAAGTGTGCAGCATGCCAGTTTTTTTTGAGTGAACAACCAATGGGTGCAGGCTTAAAAAAAACCAAACCATATTCCCCCAGTCACATTCCTGACAGACAGTGAGATCACACAATTAGTTGGAGGAAAGAAAACAGAAACAGCCTTTTTAGATGGTGAAAGTCTTCATGCCACCGCAAGTTGAGGAGCACTCGAGATGATGGCCCTTAACTAAAAAAAGTGGGAACCTGACTCTCCTCCAGAGGGCACACACAGGTATGCTCACTCCAACGCGAGGTCACGATATCCCTACAACATTAGTACAGTCTACACTGCAACACATGCACCGCCTGGGCAGGCTGAGCTCTAGGATCGCTGCTAACTAACAGCCGAGTAAATAGTCTTTACGTAAGAAGAAGTGCCTGCTACATCCACGGCCCTAACATCAGCTTCACTTGTTGCACATTTCAGATCCTGCTCGAGATGGCTGCAGACTTCACTGACCTTTCATTCGGACCTGGCCAAAGGCAGGAAGGGAGTTAGAGAGGCGCTAAAGGATGTGTCCAAGTGAAATTGGTGCTTATGCTTCACAGTAGATGGCAGCCACGTTGCGAAGGTGATGGTGTTGGACTGGGGCAGACAAAGTGACTTTCTTCACAATAGATTGCCGCAGTTGGCGAGAGAAGGTTCAGTTCAGAACTACGGTTTCCAATATTAGTAGCTGGTTGGTAATATTTTACAATGCCACACTATGCTGTCAGTGAGGGAGAAACTGAACACAAACACACCATCATGCAGTAGCAGCTACCTTCTCTGTTGCTTCTGCTGGTTTCCCATTGCTGGTGCCTTCCGGGTCTCGCTCACTACCTCCCTGGACAATCCGCAGGAGCTCTCTGGATAGCTCACAGCTAACTGCAGGGCACTGACCTTCCTTCGGGCTCTTGGACCATGTGCCCAGGTCTGATGCCTTGTTGGGCACATCACCCAGACTGGGCACGTTAACAGTCAAAGGATTCACTGCTTCACCCTCACACCTCCCGCTCCTCACAGCAGAGACACCGTCGGCCACACCGAACGGACTTGAACCTGGAGGAGGGGGGGATGAGGCTACTTGGGGGGTGGAATCGTAACAACTAAAGGTGGGAGATGGTGTAAACTGAATGGATTCCTCACTGAGGGGTGTGCTAAAAGTGACGCTCCGCACAGATTGCCGTGATCGAGGTGGTGGCAAAGGTGATCTATTAGAGTAGGGTATAGAATCGACAAATTCTTTCGAGGGAGGAGGGCTGACCGCTAGCAAAGGGCTGCTCTCCAGTGAGGTGCTAAGGTAGTTCCCAGAGTAGAAGCCTTCAGGGAGAGGAGGCAACGGAGGAGTCACGAGAGGAGTGTGGCTCGGGGAGATTCCCATCGTCAGCGTGATCCAGTCAGAAGTCACAGCTTGCACATCTGGAGAAAGCACTCTGCGATAGCGAGGTGGAACAGGAGGAGGAGATGGTGTGGGGCGAGCAGAATTACCAGAGAACTTAAAACAGAAGAGGAAAGGAAGAAATGAACAAATAGAGAAAGCAAGGCAAAGCGAGAGACCTTTACACAGCTACAACAAGCAAAGATTGCAGGATACGAAAAATAAGTCAAGCTGATAGGAATTTGAACATTTTAAAAAGGATGAGAAATGGAATATTGTATGTTTCTTAAAAACAAAACATATGAAAATGGCACTGCCTATCCATCATTAAGTGAGTGACAACCCATCATGCTTTTATACTAATCTCATTTATCAGACAGAATCTTTGCTCTCTCCTGACCTTCTACACCACTCTCCTGTCCCAAAAGTGCTCCCTTCCACTGCAGAGAGGCCAAAACCCTACCTCGCCCAGACTGTAATTCTTCACGTCTCGGACCATCATCAGGCTGATCGACCGTGAAGGCCATTGCAGCTCAGTCCCACCATATCTACAGGGACACCCTGCAGTGCCGAGCAGGAACCCTGGGCAATATACCCCCTTCCTCATTTAGGGACAGGACATCCGATTCTGGGTCAGTTACTTACTCGGCATACTTTCAGGATATTGATTTTCCTTGATATGGAATATACAGAGCTGTGGAGCAAGGCACTGTGTACCCAATCTTCTCCGCTGCCTCCCAATAACCCCCACTTCAGTGAATCACCCTTCTGCTGGGTTGGGGGTGAGGGGAAAAGATCCAGTGGTTAACTTGCATTAGCCAACGTAAGCACACCTTTGCTAATAAACTGCCCTTCAGCCTCTCAATTACAATGACTTCGGTAACTCCAAGAGCCGAAAAGGAGGGTTTAGGAACAAAAACTGGAGGGAAGGTGAGATCGGAAGGTGGAGACCCTTTGTGGACAGTTAAATTATTTTAGGCATTAAGAGAGGTATTTGGGATCAGATGTAATACAAACATTGGACAATAGATGGGGCTCAAAGCTTATTTAGAGAGAGAAGCGATACCTGCGGGGAGCTCGTTGAGCTGCGATTTGAGGAATAAGATCCAGGGGGATCAGGATAATCAACTGCATTCTTCACCCTGGGTCTCTTAATCACATCCACATACGTGACAGGGAAAATGCCCTGGCGGTTTGTGCCTGAGATTTTGCCCTCGTACCAGTTTTCATCAACTCTTCTTATGAGTGTGATTCGCTCGCCCTGCAGAGAAGGAAGGAGGCCAGTTATTATCTGGAGTCACTTAATGTACAAAACTGGCCATTCGACCTGCACTCCGTGCTGGAGTTTATACCTTTCATCAAATCACATCATCACTTCTTCCTACTCCTTTGTCTCAATCTCCTTTCAATGTTATTCCTCTGACACACCACTCCTTATGACGGAGTTACAGCATGAAGATTTGTCGCAAACAGTCTAAGATCATCTGAAGTCTAATAGAGAAGTGCCCATCTGCTTTATATCCTCTACTCATTATTGAGAAACAGAATATTCCGTTTCCTGACACACAGGGTCAAGCCTTTCTGGAGTATGGTCACAACAGCAAAAGGCCCTTCACTTAACACAACTTTGTATATCAGTTCCAATCTCACTCAAGCTCTCGGTTCTGCGTCAAGTGGGACATTCCCATTCATTGGTCTGACAGAAACACACTATTCGGCCAACTTTCCTTTTAGAACCTGATGGGAAATATTTGGCAGGGGAACAGCCACAAAACTGGGAAAGGAGACTGGGGGTTCAAGTCTCACTTTGGAAAGCTGAGAGATCTAAATCCAGGCCGACACTAGTGCAGTCATTCTTCAAGGACCGCAACTTCCCCCCCCACAGTGGTCGAGAACGCCCTCGACCGTGTCTCCCGTATTTCCCGGAACACATCCCTCACGCCCCGTCCCCGCAATAATAACCAAAAAAGAATCCCCCTCGTCCTCACATACCACCCCACCAACCTCCGGATCCAACACATCATCCTCCGACACTTCCGCCATCTGCAATCCGACCCCACCACCAAAGACATTTTTCCCTTCCCTCCCCACCCTTATCTGCCTTCCGGAGGGACCAGTCCCTCCGTGACTCCCTTGTCCGCTCCACACTCCCCTCCAGCCCCACCACACCCGGCACTTTTCCCTGTAACCGCAGGAAGTGCTACACCTGCCCCCACACCTCCTCCCTCACCCCAATCCCAGGCCCCAAGAAGACTTTCCACATCAGGCAGATGTTCACCTGCACATCTGCCAATGTCGTATACTGCATCCGCTGTACCCGTTGTGGCTTCCTCTACATCAGGGAAACCAAGCGGAGGCTTGGGGACCGCTTTGCAGAACACCTGCGCTCAGGTCGCAACAAACAACTGCACCTCCCAGTCGCGAACCATTTCAATTCCCCCTCCCATTCCTCAGGTGACATGTCCATCCTGGGCCTCCTGCAATGCCACAGTGATGCCACCCGAAGGCTGCAGGAACAGCAAATCATATTCAGCCTGAGAACCCTGCAGCCCAATGGCATCAATGTGGATTTCACAAGCTTCAAAATCTCCCCTCCCCCAACCGCATCCCAAAACCAGCCCAGCTCATCTCCACCTCCCTAGCCTGTTTTTCCTCTCACCTATCCCCTCCTCCCACCTCAAGCCACACCCCCATCTCCTATCTACTAACATCATCCCGCCCCCTTGACCTGTCCGTCCTCCCTGGACTGACCTATCTCCTCCCTACCCCACTACCTACACTCACCTTTACTGGCTCTATCCCCGCCTCTTCGACTTGTCTGCCTCCTCTCCACCTATCCTCTCCTCTATCCATCCTCTATCCGCCTCCCCCTCTCTCCCTATTTATTTCAGAACCCTCTTCCCCTCCCCCATTTCTGATGAAGGGTCTCGGCCCGAAACGTCAAGCTTTCCTGCTCCTATGATGCTGCTTGGCCTGCTGTGTTCATCCAGCCCCATGCTTGTTATCTCGGATTCTCCAGCATCTGCAGTACCTTTTATCTCCGACACTAGTGCAGTACCAGGATTCTGCCATACAATTAGAGAAGCCATAGTCTGATGTCAGATCTACCCTCTCAGGTAGCTAATGAAGATCCTGTGGCACCATTCAGAGAAGGGCAAGAGCATTCTCCTTGATGCCCTGGTGAATATCTAGCCCTTAACTGATATTTGTTAGTAGGCTGATTATCGCATTATAGTCAATGGGAGCTTGCTATGTGCAAAGTGGTTACTGTATTCTGGACCCAACTGTAATGCTTATTCCTTCATTGGCCATGGGCATTGCTGCCCATCCTCACCTCCCCTTGAAATGAATGACTTGCTCAGCCATTTCAAACGGCAGTTAAGAAAAGAGCATATTGCTGTGTTTATGTAGTCACATGGAGGCCAGACCAGGTCAACACCGATTCCTTCCCTGAAAGGAAGATATGATTTGTACAACAATTAATGATAGTCATCATGGAAACCCGTGATTCCAGATTTGATTCAGTGAATTTAAAGTGCACTAGTCACCATGGTGAGGTGTTTGTCTCTGCATTTATTAGTACAGTGACAGTACCACACCATCACTTGCTGAGTTGTCGTATGACTTTACTATCTGCCAGAAACTACCTACTGTTTGTCGCAAGCCAAGAGACTTAGAGTCAGTGAGTCATAGAGTTAGAGTTATACAGCACGGAAAGAGACCCTTCGGTCCAATTCATCCACGCGAACCAGATATTCTAAAATTAATCTGGTCCCATTTGCCAGCATTTGGCCCATATCCCTCTAAACCCTTCCTGTTCACGTACCCATCGAGATACCTTGACTTTAAACGGGACCTATACATGGCAACCTTGTTGAAGCTTAATGGTTTGTGTGTATATTACCTACAGGATGCACAACAGCGATTTGTTAAGACTCTTCCAACAGCACCTTCCAAACTCAGAATCCCAGGAAGGATAATGTGCAAGTTCCCCTCCAAGCTATTGACCATCCTGGCTTGCAGCGATATCGCTATTCCTTTATCATCCTTGGTTAAAACTTGGCGTAACCCGTGGAACAGCATCATGAAAGCACCTTTCCAACTGAGGTTGAAATGATTGATGGAGGTGGTTGACTATCATTCTCTCGGTCTTAGAATCCCTTACAGTCTGGCAATAGGCCATTCAGCCCATCAGGTCCTACGCCAACCTTCTGAAGACCACCCCACCCCTTAGCCTTACATTTCTCATGGCTAGTCCACCCAACTTGCACACCCTGAACATTACAGACAATTTCAGCATGGTCAATCCACTTAACCTGCACATCTTCGGACTGTGGGAGGAAACCGGAGCATCCAGAGGAAACCCACGCAGACACAGGGAGAATGTGCAAACTCCACACAGACTGTTGCCAGAGGCTGGAATCGAACCCAGGTCCCTGATGCTGCTAACTGCTGAGCCATCGTGCTGCCCTGCCCGCTTGCCGATGATGCCCACATTAGAAGAATGAATACAAATTAAAAATTCCAAGCAGCCATGATACCAAGGATTAAGTTACCCATCATTTGATACAGATTTACTTTCTCATTGCAGAGAGATGACTGTGGGAAATGGAATAAAATCACACTGGTTCAGTATGAACTGTTCCTCTGAGGTTGGCATGGTTGTTGTGGACAGAGAATAAAAGTGTGATTTTGTCACAGAGCAGAGCCGCTTTGACTTGCAAGGAACTATTTGGCGGATGGAATATGATGTGGGAAATGGGAAGTTATGCACTTTGGCGGGAAAATAGAGGAGCTGAATATTACTTAAATGGTGAAAGACTGCAGAAAGCTATGGAACAGAGGGACTGGGGAATCAGAAAGTTAGCAAATAAGTTCAGTGGGTAATAGACAAGGCAAATGCAATGTTGGCCTTCATTTCAAAGAGAATAAAGTATAGAAGTAGTTGAGGTTTTATAAAAATTATAAAAGACACTAGTCAGACCACAGTTGGAATGCTGTCAACAGTTTTGGGCCCCTCAACAAAGGAATGATTGGAGGCAGTCCAGAGAAGGCTTACCAGGCTGATAACTGATATGGAGGGTCTATCTTATGAGGATAGGTTCAGTAGTTTGGACCTGTGCTCATCGGAGTTTATAAGAAAGACAGGGACCTTATTGAAACATACAAGATTCTTAGGGGACTTGACAACATAGATATGGAAAGACTGTTTCCCCTTGTGGGAGAGTTTAGGGCCAGACAGCAATAATCTCAAGCTAAGGGTTTGCACATTTAAGGCAGAGGAGGACAAATTTCTTCTCCCAGAGGGAAGCGAATCATGGAATTATTCGCACAGAGTGCTATCAAGGCTGGTTCATTAATTATATCCAAAGCTGAAACAGATTTTGATCAGGAAGATATTCAAAGGTTATGGGGAAAATGCAAGAAATTGCAGTTGAGGATTATCAGATGAACCATTAGCATGTTGAATGGCAAAGCAGATTTGATGGACTGAATGGCCTTTTTCTGGTCCTACATCTTACGGTCTTATTAATTAATCAGGTACCAACAATTGTTCTTCATTCCTCGAACAGCAACACCCTTCCCACTCAGAGCAGCTGGCCGAACACGACAACTCAAAGGCTTCCAGGAAACTGGGTTGCTGAGTGATTCATACCTTCCTGAAAGACATCTCCACATGGGTGTCACCACTGAAGTTGAAACGAGCCACAGCCTCACCGTATTCTAGCACCTGAAGTGGGGGCGCCTTTTTGGGTTGGGCCCTTTCTGTTGGTGGCAGAAGCTGCAATGAGGAAACCAGAAATCAATATCGGCCAACAGTGGCTCACGTTCACTCTTCCACCTCACTACTGCACGTGCAGCTGCTTTACCTCAATGTATGACCTGGGAAAGATGCCAACTCTCCCATGATGCTCGCCTTCATACCAGTTCTGATCTATCTGTCTGTAGATGTAGACGATGTCTCCCTTCTGAAACGGCAGCTCCCTAAGTCCAACAAACATAACAGTTAGTGTCTCTTGGCATTCACAGTGAGACTAAAGACTTGAGCACAAATTTCAACAATAATTTGATTTTGATGTGACACCCCAGTTGCCCAATAATGGATGCACTCCTTGATGCAATAGTGGGTTGTAGAGAGCCAAATACAGAGGGGCTGAAGCCCTGGTGTGATGACACGGTGGCTTTAAGGGGTGTATTTTGTCCTGTATGTTATTTTTTAAATGAGGAAAGGTTGAGAGAGAGGTAGCGAGTAGTCTGTTCAGAGCCACTACAGTTATACAGCGTGTGAAGGCTTGGGTTTTATTTTAAAGGTTGAAACAATAGAAACAGTTTGAATGGGTCAAGCTCCCCCAGAGCCAGAATTTTTAGTTTTAATTTTTCAATAGCAGTTGCTGGGATCTTACAGCTGGGTATGGAAGCCGTTTTACCTCTCCGTCACAGCTAAAAGCCGGGGTTCTCTTCTAGCTGCTGGAGTTGCAAATAAGATATTCTGTCTTTTTTTCTGAATTTGCCTTTGTCAAGGTGGTATTAATGGAATGTTGGAACGTACTGTTTAACGGTTACTATTCTGTTAAGTAGAGGTTAAGTAATGCCAAGTTCTTCTTTCTTTTGTGGTATTGTAACTATAGTGTATGAATAAAGCATATTTTGCTTCAAGCCTGGTAGTTTGACCAATCGAATTGCATCCCGTATCTGGTACTTGCCGTCAAAATAAGGAAACGTTAGCCTCTAGGCTATCATCTTAATGTATTTGGACAGGGGTTCGGTCTGGTCCATTACACTGGTTAACGCCGAAAACAACCAGGAAAACATTCTCTCTGAGACTCTCTCGATTGGGACTATCTTTCCTGTGCTTACCCTAGTCCTGAACCAGGATCAAAATCTCAGGATAAGGGATAGGCTGTTTAGAACGGAGATGAGGAATTTCTTCACCCAGGGAGTGGTGAGCCTGTGGAATTCTCTGCCACAGAAAGTGTTTGAGGCTAAAACACAAAAAGTTTTGAAGGAGGTGTTGGGTATAGTTCTCAGGGTTAAAGAGATTGTATAGGGGGAAAAAGCAGGAACGGGGACCGAGTTGGACAATCAGCCAACGACCATTTTGAATGGTGGAACAGGGTCAAACGGCCGAGTGGCCTATTCCTGCTCCCACTTCCATGTTTCAAAGTTGCTCAGCAGCAGCCTCACAACGCAACAGAGAGTCAATCCCACCATCGATCCCACACAGATTTTCCCAAACCTTTTGGCATGATTCTAGTTCGGTCACAGTAATCCGACATGGGATTCCAGACAGGGAGCTGGGCCATGAGCTAAAAGCAGTCATATAAAGACAATCATTCTGGATGGGACCAGGGTCTGAATGGGGCCAACAGTAGATAGTCTGTAATCAGGAATGGGCTTTGTGGTTGATACTGTTGAGGAAGTCCCCCCCCATGGTTCAGGCACCATTAGCAGAAAGAAAGCACAGAAAGTGGGAGCAGAGCTGACAAGATGCCTTTGATGCACAAGTCACTGATCGCAGCCTCTCTTCTGGAGTGGCACGGGCAGAGGAGATGCATTCTACCCCTGGGTTTTTGGGGAGGGGGGAGTTTGGGTGAGGATGGGGTGGGTGGTGGAAGAAATGATGATGATCTGGGGATGGAAAGGCAGAGAGTTTCGGATGTGATGGAAAAATTGAGGCCAAGATCCCAAAAAGGGGCATGTCGAAATTGAGACAGACAGACAGACAGACAGACAGACAGAGAGCGCGCATGTGCGTGAGACAGAGAGGAAGGGAGAGATAGACAGAGACAGACACACACAGAGGGAGAGACAGACAGGTTAGAGGTGAGGAGGTTAAGACTATAGAATCAGACATGTTATGGTGCAGAAGGTGATCATTTGCTCCATCATGCCTGCACCACACTAAGGCAGCAGTAGTTGCCATAGCAGCAATGTGTTGTGGTATAAAACAAGATTTCAGACGAGATAATAGGCACTGCAGATGCTGGAGAATCCGAGATAACAAGGTGTGGAGCTGGATGAACACAGCAGGCCAAGCAGCATCATAGGAGCAGGAAAGCTTGACGTTTTGGGCCTAGACCCTTCTTCAGATGGGTGTGATGAAGGGTCTAGGCCTGAAACGTCAAGCTTTCCTGCTCCTA
>JAHRHZ010000070.1:480170-619408 GCA_024137785.1 Ginglymostoma cirratum | reverse complement strand
ACACTCACACTCACACTCACACTCACACTCACACTCACACTCACACTGCTAATTGGCCTGACGAAGATTCGCCAGCACAAACAGTGAATTTAAGCCGTGATTAAGGGCTGGAAGCCCAGGGGCAAGACCCAGAGAGATTGCTGAGCTACTGTTCTCCTGAACGGAACCCAGTTCTGACCATTCTGTTTTGATGCCTTTAACTACACAACAAAGAAGTTGACAAAATTCAAAACTTCAGATTTCCTTCAACCAACCAGTTTTATCGGCTCGGGAAACAAGTTCATTGCTCACAGAGGATGGCAACAAAACATATCGCTTTGATCTTCATTTATTTTTGATTAACTTCTCAGTTGTGCTGAGACAGAGTGCAGCCACAAAGCCAAGGGTTTGCTATTTAAAGGAAGTAATTGCTCATAGCCAATGAAGGGGATCGATTCTACAGATTGAGGAGTACCATTCGACATCAAACGTGGGGTAAGGCGAGGAGGAAGCTCTGCATGTGCTGCCTCAGCTGGAAGGGGGATTGAACCTGCACTGCAACATTCCTGTTACTGAGGTCATATTACTGGCTCCATCAGAACTAGCACAGCTAGGAATTACTGGTGTCTTCGTCACCAAATGGCTGGGTTTGTACTTTCGGTCTAGCACAATACAGGCCCACACGGTACCAGGATGTTTCCTGGTTCAGTTTCCAGTCTGCCCTGGATCAGCCTGTTGCAGTAAACTACAATAACTGAACCCAGCAGAAAGAGTGTGAAACCGGTGTGTGACTGCTGCCCTGCAATCATGCAGCTGTGCAGTTTGATGATGGTATGCACCTTGACTGTGTCATAACTCATGCCCAGCTGAGGTCCCGGAAATCTGCAGCCCCGTTTTTGTCCCCCCTGGCAGAATGTGATTGGGAATTGAAATGTTTCCAAACAACCTCACATTCGGAGTGAAAACCTGGCTTTTATAAGACATGTTAGAGTGGGATCCTCATCTAACCAGCTCTCACAAACAGTCAATGCCAAAATAGTGTGAAGTGAAGATAAATATCAAGCTTTAAAATCAGCAGCATGTTAAAGAAGACCGAGGATAACTGTTGAGTGGTGTTTTGGAATCTGCAGGACAGCACGCACGCACACACACACACACACACACACAATCCAACAGCAAGGGCGGGCTGTGAGGTGGTTTAAAATCATGCAGAGTGGCTGATTGTGAAGCATCTGCGCACACTTCTTCACAGTTAGGCTTTTACCACAGGGTTAGTGCACACATTCCACAGAAAGCTACACATGAAACAGTACAGCATAGAGATAATGGCATGTACTGTTTTGGGTCAAATTGTGCACAGAGGTGAGTGGAACCGACCTCTGACCCAGATCTCCTCCTGGCTGCCTCATCTATGTCAAGGAGGTCCCCAAATCTGTCATTAGTGATAAACTGGTGATGTGTAAGAGCGATTCCTGTGTGCCTCCTGGCTGCAATATCTGCTTCCTCTTGTTCTCGTCTAAGCCGTCTCTGCTCTTCTAACAGTCTCTGGTAGAAAATCGCACAAAACGGGATTGTAAAAAGTTTTCCTTTGCTTATTTAAAACAGCGACACACAAAAAGAAGCCTATTTTCTCTCGCCAAAAATATTCAAACATTTAAAAAAAACTGTGCGAGTGTGCAGAATCTAGCTTTAAGAAAAATTACGTGCAACACAGATGTCTATAGACGCAACCCATAAATCTCTTACAATGCTTGTTTTTGACTGGCGCAGACTCGATGGGCTGAAGGGCCTTTTTCTTATGCTGTAGACCTCTGGACTCTGAGTCTAATGCTCATGTTTCACCCACTTGTGATGAGATGGACAAGCACCCCCACTTCTGGTTTAATGCAGATTAGTGAGAAATACAATTGAAAGGCTCACATAACAGCGAGAGAGTTGGGTGCAAACAGAAAACAACAAAGTTTATATTGAAACACACCACAGGCAGAACAGAGTTCCTCCAAAACCAGCCACATTGAAAGAGAAGACCCCTCCTCTGACCACGGGAAACAAGCAGTGAGACCGAGATACACTGGTGATTAATCCCCCAAATACTTTTGTCAAAATTAAGCATAAACACACAGCTATAGGCAGTGACATGCAGGTATAGTGCAGTGAGGTGGCCGTAAAGATCAACATTTCAAAAGATTCTCACAATCCCACTGCTATTAGTGCAAAATCATTCCATGTTGAGGAGGGAAAATAACAATCATGCAGTACTTAGGAATCACTCGGTAAGAAAGACCCAAGTCCCTCTCATTTCCATGACAGTCTCACAATACATTGCTACAAAGCTACACTTTGCACATGCCAGATTTTGGATAGCTCAGATAATGCAGCCCAAACTGGTGCTCTCTAAAAATCCCTTTAATTTGTTCTTTAGTAACTGAGCACCAGCTGCTTCTATCATCGTCCGGAGAGTGTGTACCACTGCAGTCAGTGGAATACTGTTTCACTGTACTCCTCTGGTTCTGCTGCTTTGAACAAGGTGAAAGAGCTGATCATTCTCGCCATTCTCTAACCTCTGTACAGCCTTCAAAACCGTAAACATATCATCCTGCCCTTCTCTTTCCCAGGGAGATGACACCCAGTTAACATCGCTCCATCCTCTCACTCAAGCTCATTCCTCTCCTCTATCCTTCCAACTTCTTCGATCTCCTTTTTTATATTGTGGTGAGCACAACCTTACACAATACTCTAAATGCAGCCACAAAAAGACAGGACTACCTCATCATCTCAACTCAGTATTAACTTTTTACTAGATCCTAACTGATCACAGAAGGCATTCAATACAGATTTGAGGAAGATATACACAGCACAGGAAGGGCTCCCCTGACCCATTCAATCCATGCCAATGTTTCATTCAACTCTTGCCTCCTCCTATTTGACCTTGCCTCACTATCAAAATATCCCTCTCTTCCTTTGTTGTTGATGTGTTCCCCACAAGTTCACCATAAATGCTTCCATATGACTGACCTCAACCATTTCCTGGGACTACAGCTGCCACATTCTCTGTATGGAGCGGTTGGGTTCCAAATTTCTTGGCGATTTTCTTCTATTCATTTGCTCCTCCCCACAACAAGAAACAGTCTCCGTATTCACTGAAACACTTGTATTTTTAATGACCTCTATCTGATCATCCCTTAGCCTGCTTGTTTCAAGAGAAAGAGTCTCAGTCTGTTTAACCTTTCCTTCCAGTTACAATCAGTATTAGCTTTGCAAACACTTTTAATGTCTTCTCCCATGCCATTATATCCATGTTATAAGACGGCAACCAGAACTATACACAATATAGTCCAATTTTGGTGAAATCGCTTTTCTGTACAAAATTTAATATAACTTCTCCACTTACGGAATTTCAGCTGAGGAAGGGTCACCGGACCCGAAACGTTAACTGTTTTCTCCTTCACAGATCCTGCCAGACCTGCTGAGCTTTTCCAGCAACTTTGTTTTTGTTGTATGAATTTCAGCTGCTTCACTTTCATAGATTCACAGAATAGATTGATACAATCCCTCCTGTGTGGAAGCTGGCCATTCGGCCCATTTAGGCCATACTGATTCTTCAAAGAGCACTCACTCCAAACAGACCCACACCCCCTAACTTTTCCTTTTGCATATTTCCACTATAAATTAACAAACATTTCAAATTAAACAATTTAACAAGAGGAGACTTTTTTTTGGACTATGCCAAATCAGATCATTGTTACCCAAATGTTCATTTTTCACAACATTTATTGTAGATTCTAGCAATGTTGTGACTACTGATGCAAGGCTAACATGTCTCTAAATTTCTGATTTTCTCTTTCTTCGTAAATATTTGCAAACTTCAAACTGCAGAGATCATTTCAAAATCGATAACAATTTGGATAATGGTTACCAATGCATCATCTAGCTCTGCAGCCATCTCCCTCAACACTCTGGGATGTAGACTATCAGACCCCGGAGACTTATCAACTTCCAGCCACATTAATTTCTCCAGGAGGCCCTTCTGAACTGATATTAATTTCCCTCAACTCCTCATTCTCCCTTGTCATTTGGATCTCTAATTTCTGGGAGATTTCTTGCTCCTTCCTCTCTGAAAACTTACACAAAGTAATTGTTCAGCTTCTCTATACTCCATTATAATTTCTTCTGACTTTGCCTCTACTTTGCCAAGATCTCTTCTTTACTTTAAAAGGAAGTGGATTTCCTGTCAATCATCTCTTCTGTAAAGGGAACCAAGCCAGCTTCTTTAAACTATCCACATAACTAAATTTCCTTACCCCCAGAACCAGTCTCTGAAACCTTCATAACCTTCGAGTGTGGTGCCCAGAACTGAATACACAATCTCCACTGAAGGTTAGTCCAGTGTTTTCTAAAGGTTCACCATGATTTCCTTGCTTTTGCAATCTAAGCCTCTCTTATCAAGTTTGGGATCCTACAAATCCTTTTAACCACTTTCTGTTGACTCCAACGTTACGTGTACTTGTAGCTCCAGGTCCCTCTGCTCCTGGACTCCCTTTGAAATGTATTATTTCATTCATATCATCTTCTCCCAGGTTTCTTACCAAAATGCATGACTTGGCACTTCCCTGCATTAAAGATCAGTCACCACGTCTACCCTTTCCATCAGCCTATGTTCTCCTAAAGTCTCAGTACCCTCCTCGTAGTTCACAACGTTTTCAAGCGTGTGTGTCATGGACAAATTTTGTAAGTGAGCCCTGCACAGCCAAGACTAAGTCATTAATATTGATTAAAAACAGTCCCATGACTGAACTCTGAAGAGAACCACTGTAAAGTAGCTTAGAGAGATTTACAGAAAAATCTCTTCAGAACTGTTCTCTTTCCACTCTCATTATCAATTTTCTATCAATGTTGTCCCTCTTATTCCAGGGGCATTGTCTTTCCTCACAAGTATGGCACTTTATTGAGCAATAAGCTTCAAAAGGAATTGAAAATACACTTAAAGTGGAGAAAACTGACAGCTCTATGGGGAACATATAAAGTGGATGTAATTGGATCGATTCTTCAGAGTAGTGGTATTGACATGATTGGCCAAACTGTACTGTTCTATGCTGCACAGTCCTGTTAGATAATGGTCTGTTTAAACCGGGCTGTTGAAAGGGCAAAATTAGTTCATGGTGAATTTTGTAAAAATACAAATCTGACACCATAACAACAGGAGTGGTCCACCAACCGGAATCTCCAAGATTTCCACAATGACCACAGAACACAGATATTAAACAATTTGATTTTTTGTTGAGGTGACATTCCTGATTTAAACCTATTTATGTATGTTTTGCTGGTTTGTGCTTCTTTGCCCTTCATCTACCAACAAGGCGTGTTACAGAACTGATCACCATGTGCAGGTCATCTCTATAACCAGCAATGGGAGCAATTCAGCAGGACAAGTTTGGAGCAATGCTCGTTTCCACATCATGCATCTTCTCTTCCAGTGATTTATTGTTCACTCTAAGAGGCTTCATAATGGGTGTCTTTGTCATCTAGAACTAATACTCTTCCAATAACAGGCTCTTAAAAGTGTCATTGCACAAGTTAAAGCACATCTTTTCCACTTCTCAAACTGTTGTAGTTATCTGATAGCCGGCACTTTTTATTTATGATCTATTCCCAAATTCTGCCAGATAACACAAGTTTAATTGTATCGGCAGGTATTTGAACATACAACATACAGCACAGGAATGATGTTGTGCTGAACATGATGCCAAATTAAATTAGTTCTTTCTGCCTAGCCTTGGTCCATATCCCTCCATTCCCTGCATATTCATTTGCTTATCCAAAAGTCCCTTAAATGCTCCTATTGTATGTGTCCATCACCATCATTGGCAGACACCTAGCACTCTCTATGTAAAAAAACTTGCCCCTTGCATCTCGTTAGAACATTCCCACTCCCACCTTAAATGCATGCCCCAGTATTAGACATGTGAACTCTGGGGAAAAAGATTCTATCAACCCTATCAATGCATCTCATAATTTTCATAGACTTCTACCTTACAGACTCCCCTCTGCCTCCGCCAGATCAGAGAAAATAACCCAAGTTTTTCTAGCCTCTCCTCATAGCTCATACCTCTAATCCAGGCAGCATCCTGTTAAAACTCTTCTGCACCCTCTCCAAAGCCTCCACATCCTTTCTGTAATGTGGCGACCAGAACGGAATACAATACTCATAAGTGCAACCTAACCAAAGTTTTATAAAGCTGCAACATGACATCCCGACTCTTGTACTCAATTCTCCTACCAATTAAGGCAAACATGCCATATGCCTTCTTCACCATCCTATCTACTTGCGTGGCCACTTTCAGGGAGCTACGAAACTTGATTCCCAAGATCCCTCTGTACATCAGTGCTGATCAGGGTCCTGCCATTAACTGTATGCTTCTCCATAATATTTGATCTCACAAAGTGCAGCACCTCACACATACCCAGATTAAACTCCATCTGCCATTACTCCACCCATATCTGCGACTGATCTCTATCCTGCTGTATCCTTTGACAATCTTCTATACTATCCACAACTCCACCGATCTTTGTATGGTCTACAGACTTATTAACCCACCCATGTATTTTATGTTTATTCTGTATTGTCAAGCATGGATGAAATTTGCTTGGAAAACAACTTTCAAATGCCACTTTGAATTAAGATTTTTGACAGTAAATAAGAATAAAGAAGTGTACTCTGACAGCCAGCACAGAGACAAGGCTGCAGGATGATAGATTGAGGCCTGAATATTAAAGAGTTTGTGACATTTAGGAAGAACAGGAAAGTGAGAAAAGGTGGAGGGGTGGCTCTGTTTATTAACAATACATTCGCACAACTGGGGAGGGTGTGCGAATGACCCAAGTTCAGGAAACCAGAACAGTTTGGATATGGATGAGAAACAATAAAGGCAAGAAATCACCAGTGGGATCGACATTAACTGCTTGATAGGAAACGATGAGAGTTAATCAGAAATGATACAGCAATAATTATGGGGGATTTTAATCTGCATATAGATGGACAAAGATACCCTAAAATTGGAACTTCACACAATATTTTTAGAATAGTTTCCGAGAACAGCACTTCTGGAGCTGACCAGAGGCCATGTTTTACAAAACCTTGTGCTGTGCAACAAAAGAACCTCATCTTAAGGTGCCCAGGTAGCAGTGATCATAATGAGACTGAATTTTGCTCAAGAGAAACAAAAAAACGGGTGCAGGAGTAGGCCATTTGGCCCTTCGAGCCTGCATGGCTGATCATGCAATTTTATTATCCCACTCCCACTTTCTCTCCATACCCCTTGATCCCTTTAGCCACAAAGGCCATGTCCAGCTCCCTCTTGAATATATCTAATGAACTGGCTCCAACAGCTTCCTGTGGGAGATAATTCTACAGGTTCACAACCCTGAGCGAAGAAATTCCTTCTCATCTCCGTCCGGAATGGCTTACCCTTTATTCTGAGGCTGTGACCCCTTGTTCTGGACTTAGCCAATATCGGGAACATTCTTCCTGCATCTAGCCTGTCCAGTCCCATCAGGATTTTATATATTTCCATGAGATACCCCTCATTCTTCTAAATTCCAGTGAATACAAGCCCAGTCAATCCAGCCTTTCTTTATATGTCAGTTCTACCATATCAGTCTGGTGAACCTTCGCTGGACTCCATCAATCACAAGAACATCCTTCCTCAGACTAGGAGACCAAACCTGCACACAGTACTCAAGGCGTGGCCTCGCTAAGGCCCTGTATAACTGCAGCAAGACATCCTTACTCCAACACCCTCAACGTCTCGCTATGAAGGAGATCATGCCATTAGTTTTCCTCACTGCCTGCTGCACCCACGTGCCAACCTTTAGTGACTGTTCCACCATGACACCCAAATCTCATTACACTTCATCATTTCCTAAACTGCCACATTCAGGTAATAATCCGCCTTCCTGTTTTTGTGACCAAAGTGGGTAACCTCACATTTATTGACATTATATTGCATTTGTCAAGTATTTGTCTACTCAGCCAGTCTAAGTCATGCTGCAGCCTCTTAGCGTCCTCCTCACAGCACACACTGCCACCCAGCTTAGTCTCATCTGCAAATTTAAAGATGAAGCATTCAATTCCTTTGTCCAAATTGTTAATACATATTGTGAATAGCTGAGGTCCCAGCTCTGAACCCTGCGGCACCCCACTTGTCACTACCTACTACTCTGAAAAGGACCCATTTATTCCAACTCTCTGCTTCCTGTTTGCCAACCAGTTCTCAATTCATTACCTCACATGAGCTTTTAATTTTCATTACTAATCTCTTGTGTGGAACCTTGTCAAAAGGCTTTTGACAGTCCAGATACCTAACATCTACTGATTCACCCCTGTCTACTCTACTGGTCACATCCTCAAAAAAATTCCAGGTGATTTGTCAAGAATGATTTCCCTTTAGTGAATCTATGCTGACTAGAACCAATTCTGTCCCCATTTTCCAAATGCTCAGTTATTACATCCTTCAAGATTGATTCCAGCATTTTCCCCACCACTGATGTCGGGCTAACTGGCCTATAATTCCCCATTTTCTCTCTCCTTCCTCTCTTAAAGGATGGAGTTACATTAGCCACTCTCTAGTCCATTGGAACTCTTCCAGAGTCTACAGAATGCTGGAAAGCGATCACCAATGCATCTGTTACTTCTAGGGCCACTTCCTTAAGTAATCTGGGATACAGAGCATCAGGCCCAGGGCACTTATCAGGTTTCAATCCCATCATTTTCCCATTTCCTGACGAATAAGGATTTCCTTCAGTTCCTCCTTCACACTTGATCCTCTGTTCCCTAGCATTTCCTGAAGATTATTTGTGTTCTCCTTAGTGAAGGCAGATCTAAAGTATTTGTTCAACTGGTCTGCTAACTCTTTGTCCATTATGAATTCACCTGATTCTCACTGGAAGGGACCTATATTTGTCTTCACCAGTCTTTTTCTCTTCACATATCTGTAGAAGCTTTTGCAGTCAGTTTTTGTTTTCTGCAAGCTCACTTTCAAATTCTGTTTTCCCTTTCTGAATTTAAACCCTTTGTCGTCCTCCTGCTGAATTCTAAATTTCTCCTAGTCCTTGGGTTTGCTGCTTTTTCTGGCCAATTTATATGCATCCTCTTTGGCTTTAACACTGTTCCTGATTTCCCTTGTTAGCCGTGGTTGAGCCTCCTTTCCTGTTTTACTCTTAAGCCAGACAGGGATGTACAATTGTTGAAGTTCATCCATGTATTCTTTAAATGTCTACCATTGCCTATCCACTGTTAATCCCTTAATTGTCCTTGGCCAATTTATCCTAGCCAATGCATGCCTCATACCAAAGTTAACTTTAAGTTCAAGATCCTAATTTCAGATTTAATTCTGTCACTCTCCATCTTAATGGAGAATTCTACCATATTATAGTCATTCTTTCCTAAAGCATGTCACACTACAGAGTTGCTAATTAATCCTCTCTCATTACACAATACCCAGTCTATGATGGTTTACTCTTCCCAATTGGTTCCTCAACATATTGGTCAAGGAAACCATCCCTCATACATTGCAGAAAATCCTCCTTCATCACATTGCTGCCAGTTTGGTTAGTCCAGTCAATATGTGGATTGAATTCAGGCATAAAACTGCTGTACCCTTACTGCATGCATCTCTAATTTCCTGCACACAACTCCCACTAACCTCTTCATCCCTTTGATGTTCCGCAGTTCCACCCATACAGATTCGACACTGTCCAGGCTAATGTTCTCCCTGACTACTGCATTAATAGTATGAAAGATTGGGTTCAAGAGTAACATTTTAAATTTGAGGAAGAGATTGGGTCCAAGAATATAGAATCTCTACTGTGCAATTAAAGGCCATTGGGCCCATCGAGACTGCACCAACCCTCTGAAGACCATCCCACCCTATCCCTGCAACCCAGCATTTATTAGGGCAAATCCACCTAGCTTGCACATCCCTGGACACTACGGGTAATTTAGTGTGGCCAATCCACCTAACCGTACACATCTTTGGACTGTGGGAGGAAACTGGAGCACCCAGAGGAAACACACGCAGGCACGGGGAGAAGGTGCAAACTCCACACAGACAGTTGCTCGAGGGTGGAATTGAACCTGGGTCCCTGGCACTGAGAGGCAACACTGCTAATCACTGAGCCACCATGCCACCTATGGATTTTACAGTGCAGAAAGAGGCCATTCAGCCCATCATCTCTGCACCATTTCTGCAAAGGAGTACTTCTCCCAGTACCATTGTACTGCCTTCTCTCTGTAACCTGCACATCCTTCCTTTTAAAAGCCTCAATTGAACCTGCCTCCACCACACTCTCAGGCAGCATAATCCAGACCCTAAACACTCGCTACTGAGTGAAAATAAGCTACAAAGCTGAAGAGAAAGTGCCCACTACTCCTTTTGCAAACAGGCAATGTAAGTTGAAGGGTATAACCAGTTGAGCTTACTATGTCCGAACACTCCCTCCCCAGATACATCACAACAACAGTTTCAGAGGAATTAAAAAAAATTCTGTGATATTGTCAAGAATTACATTTTCAAATGTCTCAACTGACCTTTGACCAGGAGGTCAATCAGTGAGGGACCTACCTCCTTGTCCTCTTGCCGACGTCGACACATTTCCTCAGGGGTCTCCATGCGTTCGATTGGAGCAGACAGCCTTGGAGAGTCTGACTCTACTTGAAGACAACAAAGCGAGATTAATGCACTGTCACTAACAAAAGGGACATGGTTCGCTTTTAAAGAGATAGGCTAAAGGTGTGTCCGTACTTAACCTCATTGCAAACTGACCACTAAATGGAGACTCAGAGCATTTTGTGGCAGTCTATTAATTGAAGTAATAATAATAGTGAAGCAGGTCTGAGTTGTGCAAAGGTGCGACTGACTGAAAGAGTGCAAGAGCTTGAGAACTCAGCTCAGAATTAATCCACAGAGAAGTCCTCTCAATTTTGTATACAATTACCTGTAAAATGTTAGCCCCCTGATCTTGCTATTGATTTACATCTCTCATGAATTATTCTGATTATTATTTTAATTATTCTACCTGCAACCAGTCTTCTCCTTATTTGCCTTTCTCTAATGACTCTCACTGCCTGATTGGAAGAAATCTCTGTCAGATCTCTACTACTTCACAACGGATACTGGTTGAATATTGGATATTCTTTGAGCTAACCTGTGCAACACAGAATTACTACCAAACATACAGAACAGACAGAGAGCCTTTCAGTATTTGACTCAGGATCTGGCTTACACTCTCTCCACCTCTCTACTGGTTACCCACACTGTTCACATCGATCTGAAGGTTTTGGACCCAGATAGAAACACAGCTTGCAGGAAAATGCCTCAATTAGTTATGGAACAGGGAGAGTTTATAATGCTTCAATTTTAAATTCTAAAGTTTTAAGTTGCCTGTGTCCTCAATCTAGAGAACCTCCTCCAGCTCCACAAAACCCTTCAAGATCTTTGTATTCCACTAATTCTAGTAATTATTTCATTCCAACATTGTTCTACCAATTAATTCCTGATTTCTTATTGTAACTGCTCCACCATTCAGCTGCCAAGGCCCTTGGCTCTGGAATTTTCTCCCTAATCCTTTAAGAATGCTCAAATTGAATTCTCATAATCTTCAAGTTTTTGATCTTCTGTCACAATCTCACTTTGTGACTGAACATCAAATATGGTCCAATAGCATTCTTGAGAGGAATCCAAGACGTTTTATAATGTTAATGAAGTTCGATAAATGCAATTATGGTCAATGTTAAAACTATAATAAACACCCCGTGCTTGCTGTCAAGTGCTGAACTCAAACAATGTCACATGTCTACACAGAGTATGAGTGTGTGTATCAAAAATGAGAGAGCAAGCGAGACAGAGCGAGGGAGCGCATTTGTGTCCACTTGCCTGAGAGTGCCCATACGCCTGGGGTGGTGCGAGGGGCAGCTGACATCTGACATTAATATGGATGGGGCATGGGAAGTCTGAGGAGGAGCCTGGGGCAGTTTTTTGACTCAGCTGTTGCCTTCAAAAGAACTTCGGCACAGGCTGGTGCACTAAGACAGACCTTGGAAGTTGCCTGTCTCGCCACTGGTTTCGGGGTCACCGATCTGGGAAGCCAAGAAACTAGGAACCCCATAATCCCAAGATGCAAATCCATTCTTCCTCTCTGTCTCTGTGCATGTAGATCTGGGAGGATCCAGGCTTGTGTGCGAATGTGAGCGCGTTTTTGGGTCAACGCGAGTCTGTGTGAGATGAAGAGTGAGGGTACGTCTCTCCTCATGCCTGCATCACTGTACCTACTTTGAAATGATGCCATGGGTGTCCATGAGATTGAGCAGAGCTGAAAATTTGCTCAGCGCCGCTCAATGGGAACAGATGGTTCAAAAGGGGCAAGTTGGGAAATTTCCCCAATGTGGACGAGGTTAAAATCAGCCACATCACACGCATGATGCTGCTGTGACAGGGATTTCTATGCACAGATCTCCATGTATGTACATGTGCCTACCAAACTGTACTGATTGAATTCTGACCCTTCATCTCATCAGTGCCCATTCCTCAAACTTCACGCAAATTTGGTCAACGTTTCACTCTGGGGTGGGGTCTTTCATACACTCAAAAACAACCTGCTCTTGAGAAGATCAGAAATCACAAGACACCAGGTTATAGTCCAACAGGTTTAATTGAAAACACAAGCTTTCGTAGCATTGCTCCTTCATCAGGTGATCAGTTGCTGATGATCACCCGATGAAGGAGCAACACTCCAAATGCTTGTGTTTTCAAATAAACCTGTTGGACTATAACCTGGTATTGTGTGATTTTGTCCACCCCAGTCCAGCACTGGCACCTCCCACATCATAGCTACCATCCTCTTAACAGCCAGCTGATGACTGATGCACGAATGCTGCTTGGAAAATATCAAATGGCTAAGGAAAGGAGAGTCTAGAGTGAGAACTGGAATGTCACAGGTTACAAAAACAAAGAGCACAAAATGGAGGAGGGGAGGAGAAACACAACAACAGACAAGATGCCAGTGAATTACTGGAAAGTCCACCTTTCAGGTACATCCCCAGTATATTTTGCCGATTGTTGTTTGGGTCGACCTCATCGAGTACTGCTAACGGAACAAGATTCCCGTTCACAAATTCCCCCGGGAGATCAGGATGCTGGAAGAAGCCGTTATCTTGGCAATGTCCAGTCATGGCTGGGTGGCAGAGCTTTTCCAAAACGCGAAAGGAGACGGTACGTCTGGGAAGGGTCGGCCCGTGAATGGAAAACGACCCCTGTCTGCCTTGGTTACCAGGCAGACATCCTTCCTCATGGTCCACCACAACATGGCTACCCAAGTCCGGCTGGGCTATCGGCTTTCTAGGCCTGTGCAGAAAGGGTCTTTTCAGTCGGAATGGCCTCGGGCTCAGGAGGTAGAGATTTCTGGAGAGAGGGCTTGGAAGGAGTTGCTGTGTGGCCTGCCTGGGATCCAAGGGGCTTGCGGCCTGTTTCTCATGCTTGCGGATAGTGGTGAAGCGGGTGTAGGAGGCAGGACAGGCTCCTTGGCACCGGGTGGTGTTGCGTACGCTCACAGGCCGATCCTTATTGTCCGAGCTGTCAGCCGAGATGGAGGAGAGGCCGTCCGCCTGGTCCGGAGCAGGGCACGGCAACTGCGTCACTACCACCTTGCTAAGCTCCGATGCCATTTCTTCAGGATCACTGCTGGAGGTGGAAGCATGCCGGACGGTTATTTGAACATTGGGTTCGGACTTCTCACGGCGTTGAGGAGGGGGCTCCAGCAGAGATTCAGCAGAGTGCGCCGTATGCAGGAAAGGCCTGGAGGGAGGTGGCACTGGGCTCCTGTGTGGCGTGGAGCTAGGGGTGGCATCCAGTGCGGGCATTGACCGTGACCTCTGGATGATCTGCTCAAACTCATTGACCTTGGAGGATACCGAATACTCTGGGGCCTGGTCCAACCCGTCTTGACTCAAATTCTGCCTGCAATGGCCTTTCGGGTCGCATTCTAACCGAAACACCATGGCTCTCACCATGGAGGTGGGCAGGACTCCTGGGGGCAGCGAACGGCCCATCTGGTGGCTACTTTGGCAGATTTTGGTAAAGGTCGGCATGTCATCACCAGAGCCATTCAGAAGTAGACCTCTCCTGGGGTTGATGGGCAGCTGCTGCAGCCTTCCATGGCCACTCGAACGAAGGCTGGGCTCCTCGTTTCCATGGCCACTCGAACGAAGGCTGGGCTCCTCGCTTCCAGTCACGAAGAGAGACTCGACACTTCGCCCAGTCTCTTTCAACCCCACTTTCTTGCTGGCGAGTTTGCTGTCGATGCTGAGGAGATTTTCACAACTCTGGGCCCTCTGCGGACAGCGAGTGTCACCCTCTCTGTCCTGGGGACGGATGCTCTCTACCAGTAGTTTGGGTTTGAATTTTGAGGGAAGGATTTCTGAAATGCAGGCCTTTGCCGCTGACAAGGGTGTCTTATGTTTACATTTATTACCTAGCATATTACTAGAGTTAACCGGTGAACTGTAAAGGGAAGTAGTTGAAATGCTGTGGCCATTCCCACCTTTAAAATCCACTGGTAAGCGTGCAGAGCAACAAAACAGACAAGCATTAGATAAAAGCAAGCATTAGTAAACAGCTTTAGACATATCTACAGGATTTTAAGCATTCCTAATGGATTACCCAGTTGTTTTACAGCTTGTCAGTTTGCCTGGTTAAACCTCAGGCCTTTTCAGTGCAGCTCATTCTGCTTCTGACCACTGCATAGCGTCAGTTAGACACATTACAAGGCCAAAAAAATGCAGGCTGTGTGAAATGCAGTCCTTTGTTAGCATTGCTCAGGACTCATGTCCTAGGTGTTACTGGACCTGCAGTTTTAGCCTTGGGCAATGCCAGCACCAAATAAAATGACAGCTTTAAGAACAAACATAACCAGGTAAGAGTGCGACACAATTTGACTTAATGTACCAAGCTCCAATGGACCATTGCCAATAGAATCTATGACTCATCTGGAAATTCAAATACATTCTCGTTTCTGACTTTACCGTTCCCACATGAAATGAATTTGGAGAGCTCCTGGTGGTACGAACATAAGCCACGAGCATTTTCCCCGTTCAATTCCTGGTGGATATACAACCAGTTGGCTGTGCCATTCAGGCTGAAGAGGACAGCTGTGCCAAACAGAAACTGCCAACTGCTGGCAATATAGACAGCTTCTCTGAGGTGCTCCCCAAAGCAAATTATTAATGCAGAGTTTTCAGAGATTTACACTGCATCCAACTTGAGTGCAACCCAACCAGTTAGTGCGTACTGAACATGGGAATGTGGCCTGACGGGAACAGAAGTTCGAGTACCTTCTCCTAATTGAATCACCTCTCCGACCTACAGAAAAGGCAAATGCTAAGAAAGAAACAGGCAGTCACTAACCAGCTACAGCACCATAGCATTCTGTTCCTGAGTGGATACAAAGTTGACTCTTTGCACTGACCAGGACTAGGAGGCAAGAAACCAAACTTCAAAAGGGAATAACAAATTAAATCGTTTGGCTTTATCGCCTCACAGTCCTGATAAGTTGAAGATGGAAAGCTTTGTATTGGTGTCTCTTTAAGCAGCATTTGCTACCAGACAACCAAGAAGTGACTGCTGAATTATTGTGGAGTGAGCTTTGGTGTCTTGGAGCTGCTCACCTTTGGTTGACGAAGAGCTGGATGTCCTCTTGCTCAAGCCACTCAATCCCTGGAACGGAATATCTCCCCCTTCCAGAACGGTCTTGTAGATTTGCCTTTCGTTCTCCTGGCTGATTGGCTCCCCTGTGCCTGTCTCCGACTGCCTCCTCACTGCGTGGGAATTGGACGAAAATGCAGAACTGGGTGGGTGGGTGGATGAAAAAAAAAAGAAGAAATAGCGAATAACCACATGCTGTCAGGATCTTTTTTATGCGACTACTCAACAGATCAGAACAGAATAGCCTCTGACATTTGCAGCAAACTGCTCTCTTGAAACACTTAGATGACTCATGCCCAGTTTCAAATTTTTTAAACAGGAGCTCTGGCGACCTTTATCAGTCAGTAGTTTGATTGTGCAGCCTCGGCTGTTACAGTGAGGGGGATGGTTGCAAAGTTGACTCATTCATTGAGCTGCAAAGCATTTCAGAGATGAGCTCAACTCATTGGAGCTGCTGCATAGCATTCTGTTTTTGACATCTAGGCTAATGACCCTTTGGGTTGGAAAAACTCTGGAATAACTTGGGATCCTCCCCACTCCTGTGCAGCAACTTGACATTTGGAATTGCTTACTTTGCCTCAGAATTCATATTTTCCACAGCTGTGACCACTTCTGCGTGAGGCAACTGAAATAATCCTACTCAGGGATTTATCGGTGAACTCTCCCACCACTGGGCTTCAAGTGACAGAAATCTGTACACAGCAATGGTTTGCCACTCATGAAATGGTGTGGGAGAGACAGCACACTCTATATCAAACTCTTCAGTGAAAATGGCTCAACAAAGAGAAGTCTCGCACAGGAACAGGCCCTTCGGCCTGTGCCAATCATCAAGCCATAACTAAACTGAAAGAACAAACTTTCTGCCCTTATTCGGTTCATATCCCTTAATTCCCTCCCTATTCATGTAATCATCCAGATGCCTCTTAAATGTCGCCAGCGTGCCTGCTTCTACCACCTCCTCTGGCGGAGCATTCCAGGCTTCTACCACTCGCAGCATGAAAATCCCTTAAGCTTTTGTGCTCTCACATCGAACCAGTGTCCCCTTGTAATTAAAACTTCAACCCTGGGAAAAAACCTCTGAATATCCACCCTATCTATGCCTCTCATAATTTTGTAGACCTGTATCAATCAAGTCTCCTCTCAGCTGCCATCTTTCCATGAAAATAATCCTAGTCATCTTAACCTTTTCTCAGAGCCAATGCCCTCGAGACCAGGCAACATCCTGGGTGAACTTTCTCTGCACTCTTTCCAAAGCTTTGACATCCTTCTGGTAGCGTGGAGACCAAAACTGCGCACAATATTCCAATTGCAACCTAACAAGGGTTTTATATAGAGATAACAAGGCGTGGGACTGGATGAACACAGCAGGCCAAGCAGCATCATAGGAGCAGGAAAACTTGACGTTTCGGGCCTAGACCCTTCATCAGAATTGGGGGAGGGGAGATTTTGAAGCTTGTGAAATCCACATTGATGCCATTGGGCTGCAGGGTTCCCAGGCTGAATATGATTTGCTGTTCCTGCAGCCTTCGGGTGGCATCGTTGTGGCATTGCAGGAGGCCCAGGATGGACATGTCGTCTGAGGAATAGGAGGGGGAGTTGAAATGGTTTGCGACTGGGAGGTGCAGTTGTTTGTTGCGAACTGAGCGCAGGTGTTCTGCAAAGCGGTCCCCAAGCCTCCGCTTGGTTTCCCCGATGTAGAGCGCAGGTGTTCTGCAAAGCGGTTTTATACAGCTGCAACATGTTTTTCCAACTCTTGTACTCAATGGCCCAACCAATGAAGGCAAGCATGCCATATGCCTGTCTCAAAGAAATGAAACTGGATGGATCACCTGGCATCGACCTAGACTGGAAAAGACAACGGTAAAAACAGGCCTGTCGACCCTGCAAAGTCCTCCTCAGTAACATCTGGGGGTTAGTGCCTAAATTGGGAGAGCTGTCTCGCAGACTAGTCAAGCAACAGCCTGACATAATCATATGCACAGAATCATACCTTACAGACAATGTCCCAGACACCACCAGCACCATCTCTGGATATGTCTTGTGCCATTGGCAGGACAGACCTAGCAGAGGTAGTAGCACAGTGGTATATAGTCGGGAGGGAGCTGCCCTGGGAGGCCTCAACTGAAGTCTCATGGCTTGAGTTTTCCTTGCCCATGTTTAACCTGCTGCTGATTACTACATACCATCTTCGCTCGGCTGATGAATCAGTACGCCTCCATTTGAATTACGCTTGGAGGAAGCACCAGGGCAGGGCACAACATTGTGTGTGTGTGTGCGCGCGTGCGTGCATGAGTGATTTCAATGTCCACTACCAAGAGTGGCTCAGCAGCAGAACCACAGATCGTGCTGGTCGGGTCCTAGATGACATAGCTGCTAGACTGGGTCTGCGGCAGGTCATGAGGGAACCAACAAGAGGGAAAAACATACTTGACCTCATTCTTACCAATCTGCCAGCTGCAGGTGCATCTGTCCGTGACAGTATCGGTAAGAGTGACCATCGCACAGTCCTTGTGGAGACGAAGTCCCGCCTTCACATTGAGAATAACTTCCATCATGTCGTATGGCATTATCACCGTGCTAAACGGAACAGACTTCGCACAGATCTAGCGACTCGAGAAAGGGCATGCATGAGGCGCTGTGGGCCATCAACAGCAGCAGAATTGTACTCCAGCACAATCTGTAATCTTGTGGCTCAGCATCTCCCCTACTCAACCATTACTGACAAGACAGGGGGATCAACCCTGGTTCAATGGAGAGTGCAAGAGGGCATGCCAGGAGCAACACCAGGCATCCCTGAAGACGTGGTATCAACCTGGTGAAGCCACCAAACAGGACCACTTGCCAAACAGCAAAAGCAGCAAGTGATAGATAGAGCTAAGCGATCCCAAAACTGACGGATCAGATCTAAGCTCTGCAGTCCTGCCACATCCAGTTGTGAATGGTGGTGGACAATTAAACAACTCACTGGAAGAGGAGGCTCCACAAATATACCCATCTTCAATGATGGAAGAGTCCAGCACATCAGTGCAAAAGATAAGGCTGAAACATTCGCAGCAATCTTCAGCCAGAAGAGCTGAGTGGATGATCCATCTCAGCCTCATCCAGTGGTCCCCAGCATCACAGATACCAGCCAATTCGATTCACTCCATGTGATGTCAAGAAATGGTTGGAAACACTGGATACTGCAAAGGCTATGGGCCCTGATAACATTCCAGCAATAGTACTGAAGACTTGTGCTCCAGAACTTGCCGCTCCACTCGCCAAGCTGTTCCAGTACAGTTACAACACTGGTATCTACCTGACAATGTGGAAAATTGCCCAAGTATGTCTTGTACATAAAAAGCAGGACAAATCCAGCCCAGCCAGTTACTGCCCCATTAGTCTACTCTCGATCGCCAGTCAAGTGATGGAAGGTGTCAGTAACAGTGCTATCAAGCAGCACCTGCTCAGTAATAACCTGCTCAGTGACGCCCAGTTTGGGCTCTGCCAGGGCCACTCAGCTCCTGACCTCATTACAGCCTTGGTTCAAACATGGGCAAAAGAGCCGAATTCCAGACGCGATGTGACAGGTATCAACTGCATTCAACCGAGTGTGGCATCAAAGAGCTCCAGCAAAACTGGAATCAATGGGTATCAGGGGCAAACTCTCCAGTGGTTGGAGTCATACCTGACACACAGGAAGATGGTCGGTGTTGTGGGAGGTCAATCATGTCATCTCCAAGACATCTCTGCAGGAGTTCCTCAGGGTAGTGTCCTAGGTCCAACCATCTTCAGCTGCTTCATCAATGACCTTCCCTCCATCATAAGGTCAGAAGTGGGGATGTTCGCCGATGACTGCACAATGTTCAGGCACCATTCGTGACTCCTCAGATACTGAAGCAGTCCATGTTCACATGCAACAAGATCTGGACAAGATCCAGGCCTGGGCTGACAAGCGGCAAGTGACATTCACGCCACACAAATGCCAGGCTATGACCATCACCAGTAAAGAGACAATCTAACCACCACCCCATGGCATTCAATGGTGTCACCATCACTGAATCCCCCACTATCAACATCCTGGGAGTTATCATTGACCAGAAACTCATATGGACTCACCACATTAACAGAGTGGCTACAAGAGCAGGCCAGAAGCTGGGAATACTACAGCAAGTAACTCACCTCCTGACTCCTCAAAGCCTGTCCACCATCTACACTGCACAAGTCAGGAGTGTGATGGAATACTCCCCACTTGCCTGGACGTGTGCAGCTCCAACAACACAAGAAGCTTGACACCATCCAGGACAAAGCAGCCGCTTGTTTGGCCCCACATCCACTCCCTCCATGACCAACGCTCAGTAGCAGCAATGTGTACTATCTACAAGATGCACTGCACAAATTCACCAAAAATCCTCAGACAGCACCTTCCAAACCCATGGCCACTTCCATAGAAGGACAAGGGCAGCAGATATATGAGAACACCACCACCTCCAAGCCACTCACCATCCAGACTTGGAAATATATCGCTGTTCCTTCACTGTCACTGTGTCAAAATCCTGGAATTCCCTCCCTAACGGCATTGAGAGTCAACCTATAGCGGGTGGACTGCAGTGGTTCAAGAAGGCAGCTCACCACCACCTTCTCAAGGGCAACTAGGGATGGGCAAGAAATGTTGGCCAGCCAGCAATGCCACATCCCACAAATAAACAGGAAAAAGTAAACGCCTTCTTAACTACCTTAGCCACCTGTGCTATCACTTTTAGGGACTGTGGACCTGCATGCCTAGATCCGTCTGAGTGTTAATGTTCCTAAGAGTTCTGCCATTTACAATATAATTCACACGAAAACTTGATCCTCCAAAATGCATCACCTCGCACTTGTCTGGATTAAACTCCATCTGCCATTTCTGTGCCAAAGTTCCCAATCTATCTATATCCTGTTGTATCCTTTCACAATCGTTGACACTATCAGCAACTCCATCAATCTTCGTGTCATCTGTGAACTTACTAATCAAACCACCCATACTTTCCTCCAGATCATTTAATTCGGGACCAAAGACTGATCCCTTTAGAACATCACTAGTTCCCAGTCTCCATTCTGAAAAACACCTTTCCACTGCTACCTTCTGTCTATGACCAAGCCAGTTTTGTATCCATCTAGCCAGGCCACCCTGAATCCCAAGCGATTTTAGTATTTGTACCAGTCCCACCATGTGGGACTTTATCAAATGCCTTACTAAAGTCGATATAAATTACACCCACAGCTCTTCCCTCATAATTGCCTTTGAATTTTTTAATGAGGCGACAATCAGGTAGCTGAGGCATGACCTTCCACGTACAAAGCCGTGCTGCCTATCACTAACTAGTCCGATTTCCTCCATTTGTGCACATATCTTGTCCCTCAGTATCTTCTCCAACAGCTTCCCCACGACAGACGTCAGGCTCACCGGCCTATAATTTCCTGGATTATTCCTATTTCCTTTCTTAAACAAGGAACAACATTGGGGCTAATCTCCAATCCTCTGGAACCTCGCCTGGGGTAAAAGAGAATGTGAAGATATCTGCTAATGCCCCATAATTTGGCTCAGTTTCCACTGCTACTCAATTACTAGGCCAACAATTAAGAAAATTCCGTACAAAACTCTGGGCTCATTGAAAAGAAGGACAGAAGATTTATTTCTAATAGTCTTCATAACCAGTGAGACACTTTTTCCGAAAGGAATAACCAGTGGTGTTGCTATTGTACTGTGGAAAAATGGGGAAATGGTGGCATAGCGGGAACTGGAAAACTAAAGGCCCAGCCTAATTCCCTGGGGACCCAAGTTCAAATTGCATCTGGTGCAGTTTATGTTCAATGAATAAATCTGGAATTAAAAGTTAATCACAGTAATGACCAACAACCATCATCTAGCTCACTAAAGTCCTCAAGGGATGGAAATCTTGCCTGGTCTGGCCAATCTACAACTCCAGACCCATAGCAACGTGGTCGACTCTGATGTGCCCTCTGAGATGGCCTAGCAAGCCAATTAATTCGAGGGAATTTAGGGACAGGGAAATAAGGCTGGCTTTGCCACTGATGCCGATATTCCATCAATCAGTGGGGAAAGCAATTCAGCAGCTAATCTGAGCAGAGCGATTTCCCACAAACAATGAGGTAATGGTCAGACAGCATGTCTAGGCAATACTTAAAAAACAATAAATATTGCCCAGCACACTGGGGAGAAAATGGTGTCTTCAAATAAAAAAAAAAAGTGTCTTGGAAGCTCAGCAAGAGTTAGTCTGAAAGTTTAATCACAGCATTAGTGGATTTGGATCTGCTAACAATTCATAGAACACAGAACATTACAGTACAGACCCTTTGGCCCACGATGTTGTGCCAACCTAATATCCTACTCTAAGATCAAACTAACCTGCATACCCTTCCTTTTACTATCATCCATGTGCCTATCCAAGAGTCACTTAAATGACCCTAATGTATCCGTCTCTACTACCACTGCCAGCAGCGCATTCCATTAACCAGAACTGGACCTTATTTACTGTGCACCTCTTAGGGCTCCAAAGGCTACAATGCAAGAAAACCAAGATGTTGGATACCCTGACTGTAAATGGGGAGCAAGTGCTGGCTGAAGGAGGAGGAGACACATACAGGGAGGGGTTAACACAGAAAATCACTTGACCCATCGCCTGTGTGTTCTTTGAGAGGAGCTATTCAAGTTAGACTCACTCCCCTGTTCCTTCCTCAAAAGCTTGGTGTTTCTTTCCTTTGCAAATGCATGTTTGATTCTCTTTAGCAAGTTCCTATTTAATCTGTTTCCATCACTTTTTCGGACAGTACAGATCTCGATCACAACTCGAAGTGCACAGAAAGAAGCTCTCCTAGATTTCTTTGCCAATAATCCTAAATTTCTACCTGGTCATGTAGAATTCTCCCCCAGTGAAGATAGTTTCTCCCCTCTCTTTATTAAATCCCTTCATGAATCTGAACACTGCCAATAAATCTCCCTTGAAACATATCTCATCTAAGGAGAAATTCCAACCCCTCTCACATTTTCCAAGTAACTGATGTTCTCGTTCCCAGCTCAAATCTCCTAAGTTTCCTCTGCACCTTCTTGAACATTCTTTTGAAAGCATGATGCCCAAATCTAGATATGACCCTCCAGTGGAGGCCCCGAACAGAGATTTATACCGGGTTAAAGTCCTGGGAGACGATAAGCAAGTTGATTTGGCCAAATTACAGGAAGCTTACCAGAAACACTTAATCATAAAATCCATACGGTGCAAAAAGAGGCCATTTGGCCCATCGAATCCCCAATGATTTCCCCCACACACACCCCCAAAGAGCACCCCATCCAAACTTAGCCCAGCCACCATATACCGTACCCTACATTTCCTATGGCTAACACACCTACCCCATACATCCCTGGGCACTAGGGGCAATTTAGCATGGTCAATCCACCTAACCTGCACATCTGTGGACTGTGGGAGGAAACCGGAGCACCCACAAGAAACCCAAGCAGACATGGGGAGAACGCACAAACTCCACACAGACAGTCATTAGAGACTGGAATCGAATTTGGGTCACTGGCGCTGTGAGGCAGCAGCGCTAACCACCATACTACCCTGGCAAAGAACTGGCACGATTCTGGTGGGTTAAAGCTGCAAACAAAACAAAAAACAGAAAGACTTGCATTGTTTTCATTCATTCATTCACAAGATAAGGGAGTCACTGGCTAGGCCAGCATTTACTGCCCACCAGCAATTGCCCAGAGGGCAGTTAAGAGTCAACCACATTGCTGTGGGTCTGGAGTCACGTGCAGGCCAGACCAGGTAACTAAAAGGTTTTGGAGTAGATTTGTAGCTCAGGTTGTGGGCATTGAGGTTGGTTGGCTCGCCGAACTGGTTTGTTGTTTTGCAGACGTTTCGTTACCGTGCTTGGTAACATCCTCAGTGCAGCCTCCGATGAAGCGTCGGTGTGTTTTCCCACCTGGTTTTTAAACTCTGGGGTCTGTTTATTAAACACATTGAACTCGACCCCATATACATTCCACTAGGAAGGAAACCCAGAAATGAGGCAATCCATCTCGATGGACCCCAGAGTTTAAAAACCAGGCAGGAAAACACACCGACGCTTCACTGGAGGCTGCACTGAGGATGTTACCAAGCATGGTAATGAAACGTCTGCGAAACAAGAAACCAGCTCGGCGAGCCAACCAACCTCAACAGAGCAGGTAAGGGTGGCAGAAATAGTAGGAACTGCAGATGCTGGAGAATCTGAGGTAACAAGGTATAGAGGTGGATGAACACAGCAGGCCAAGCAGCATCAGAGGAGCAGGAAAGCTGACGTTCCAGGCCTAGACCCTTAAGGGGTCTTGTTATCGCTGGGTAGGGATGGCAGTTTCCTTCCGTAAGGGATTTTAGTGAACCAGATGGGTTTTTCCTGACAATCGGCAATGGATTTAGGGTCATCATTAGACTCTTAATTCCAGATTTTTATTGAATTCAAATTCCACCATCTGCCATGGTGGGATTCTGACCCAGGTCCCCAAAACATTATAAGAGTCCCTGGATTAACAATCCAGCAATAATACCACTTGGCCACCACCAAGGGGATGTATAGCATATAGCACCTTTCACAACCTCAAGACATCTCAAAGCATTTTAATCACCAGTTAAATACTTTTGAATTGAAATCACTATTGCAATTCAGGAAATGTGGCAGCCAATTAGCACGCAGCAAACGCCCAAAAGCAGCAATGTGATAATGATCAGATCCTGTCTAAGTGATCTTGGCTGAGCTGTACATATTGGTTACGAAACAGGCTAATTTTCTAGCTCTGCCACGGGACATTTTAATCTGTAATGTACGGAGCCATGGTTTAAGTGCAGTTCAAATTATATATATCATCTCCCATAGAGCATTTCTCTTTTCAGTACTGTGCTGTTCTGAAATATCAGCTCAGATTTGTCCCGAGGTCTCTGGGGTGGGATTTGAACCTTCCATGTCAGAGATAAGAGTAGTACCAAGCAAAGCACAGATGGTACCACCACTGTGGGGACAGTCCCTTTGCAACTGGATACTTTCAACAGCATTAACACAATGGGTTGGACTTTACAGCTCTCCATCCCATCCCTCACCCCACCCTCCCTACAGGGTGGGTTTCCAGCAGAGGGAGGTGGGCATATACATTGTGACAGATGGTTAGTCCAACTTCCCCACATTTACTCCCCCTGGCCGCCTGCCCACCCCTCACATTCCACTCCTGACCAAGTCCCCCATCAGATGGCAGGTTGATAGGCACCAAAATTGGCAGCAGCCCCTCACCCATTTTTGTAACAAATAATTAATGGGCAATCAAGCCGAATAAAACACTGCTATCTCAAAAATGTGACTAGTGTGGGCAGGCAGGTGAGATTCAGAAGGCCTTTTCTGTGGAAAAGTCAGGAAGGGAGGGCGATGCATCTTTTGGGGAGGTTCCCTGTGCAGCCCCTGGTTCAAGATCAAGGCAGCTCAGTGCTAGCAATGTTGCATCATAGCGCCATGGACCCAGGCTCAATTCCACGCTGTGGCGATTGTCTGTGTGGAGTTTGCATATTCTCCCCGTATCTGCATGGGTTTCCTCTGGGTGCTCTGGTTTCCTCTCACAGTCCAAAGTTGTGCAGGTTAGGTGGATTGGCCATGGTAACTTGTCTAATTGTGTCCAGGGACGGGCAGGGGAGGTGGATTAGCCATGGGAAATGCAGGATTACAGGGAAAGATTGGGGTGGGATGCTCTGAGGGTCGGTGTAAACCCAATGGCCAAATGGCCTGCTTCTATTCTATAGGAATTTTACAAATCTATGAAAAGATCTGACATCCTCTGCTCTTGTGCTCCTTCCCACCTGGCCTTCAAAACGCATGCCCTCAATTCCTCCCCATCATAAAAGCCTGGGATCCACGGCCGTCTTCATCTCAGGGCCTCGTGCAGCTCTGGTACGTCCCAGGGCTTATGTCAGGTGCAAATGAGCTGGGTGGGAATCCCTCACACTGAAAGCCTGACCCATATTCAAAGCAAGTTTGCATCCAGCAGGGTATTTTATCTGATGTGGAAACACTGATGTTATCCAACATAATACAAGAAACTAGGCTTGGATATTGTGATATTGAAGAATTGAATAGACACTAATTACAACAGCTATTATGTACAAATATTATGACCTAAAAAGGTTATAACAGATCAGCATAATTCAAGTAGAGTGTAATGCTTCATATGGCACAAGGTAAGATGGAGTCGGAGAAAATTATACTCTCAGGTCACATGCAATGATACAGTGATGATATCACGAATGTGTCGCTAAAAAGGCACATTGACTACGAGACATAAGCAATACCATCTGCTGTGACTAGCCACAGTCTTCTCTCATGTGAGATGGCCCTGTTAAGTACAAGATAAAGGTGAAGTTACCACAGTTCTACCAGACCACAGTTTCTCCCTTGTTTGAGAGAGGTACCTGGTGATGGTTTAAGCGGAGGGTCACCATGCTTCAGAAGAGGTTAAAATGGAGGGTCCTTCACAGTAATCTCAAGTAATGCAGGAGTCAAACCCTCGCTGTTGACATAACTCTGCGTTGCAAACCAGCTGTTCAGCCAACTAAGCTAACCAACCTCTTCTTGCTAAGTATCTATTGGTGCAGCACTGGCTATCTCCTATGGACTGGAGAATCAGATGCTCCTCAATCCCACTGTAAATTTCCACCCAATGAAACTGCAACTCCACAGCTGATCCGGTGTTCTCCTGCCTGTAAACAGTAATATCTTCAACAATGGGGTTCATGCAATGATTTAAAGTGTTCAGCGAGAGCACAAACAATGTTTCTCCTCTGAGCAGTCACTTAAATGGCCACTGTCCAATTGTTTTGGTTTAATTAGATAGTGTAATTTGCAACGAATAAGTCATGTTCAAACACAAACCACTTGCGAGAGGCACAATAATGAAAACTATAAGCATTGTTCAGTTTTCCCTTACATACACTGCAATCAGGGCAGCATCTTGGCACAGAAACAAAAAACGATCATCACTGGAGTCCTCATCCAACAGGAATCAAAAATAAAATTGCCATCCGGCTAAACTTCCAGGGATCATGGGTCAGGGATTCCTATCGCTCGTTATCTTTAGTGTTTTAGATTTCAACCCTACCCGGCTGAATCTGCTCAGTGTTGGCTCTAATTCACCCACTCTCTCACCGGCATTACACACGGGGTCACAGCAAGTGCTCTCTGCAGCTGGAGCCAGTGTGTAGAGCGTAAGCAGCCACGGACACTATGTGGTCCATATTTTAAAATTGGAGTATTCACAATCAGAATCCCTACAGCGCGGAAGCAGGCCATTTGAATCCATGCCAACCCTTTAAAGAGCATTCCACCCAACCCATCAACCCCACCGCCCCCATAGCCTGCACATCCCTGGACTCTGTGGAAAATTTAAGATGGCCAATCCACCTAACTTGCACATCTTTGATCTGTGGGAGGAAAGCCACACAGACATGGGGATAACATGCAAACTCCACTCAGACAGTCACCAGAGGGTAGAATTGACCCCGTGTCTCTGGTACGTGAGGCAGCAGAGCTAATCAAATGAGCCACCGTGCTGCACTCTATCTACAGGAACTTACAACCAGGAAAAGAAATGCACTCCTATAAATAAACACAACCAAAGGCAACATCAAGTGCGGAACCCAGCAAGTTCTGCCAGCTGTAGGGCAGTGGGTGGCACCGTCATTTAGGTCTCAGAAGGATGCTGGTTTAAGACCCTCTCCAGACTCAAACACAAAATCCTGTGCATCACTGAGGGAGGGGTTGCACTGTTGTAGGTGCCTCCTTTGGGTCAGATGTTAAACAAAGCTCCACCTGCTCCCTCTCTGCAGGAAGGTCTCAGGGAAGAGTAGAGGAGTGGGTTTTCCTTTCCAATATTTGGCCCTCAGACAGCACCTAGAAGCAGATCTTTATCATGTTGCAATAGAATTTTGCTGCATTCAGATCTCTGAATGCCACAGTAAAGTCCCACATTCTATCTCTCTCTAACCATGATGCTGTATGCTCAACATCTCAAATTCTAATGTGGAAGTCACTCATGTTTGGATGCACTACTGGAAGCTCAATCTTTTCACACAATTATATCAAGAGTGCAGGGACGGTGCAGGCAACACACATTGGGTTTAAGCTATTGGGCTCAAGTGAATCCTTAGATGACTATAAGTAGTGTAGGAGCACACTTAACAGAGAAGCCTGGGAACTAGAGGCCAGTTAGCCTTAGATCAGTGGTAGGCAATTTATTGGAGAGGATAATGAGGGACAGGATCAACCAACATTTGGACAGTCAAGGTCCAATTAGGGATAGTGGGATTTGTGAGCAGGAAGTCATGTCTGACAATCTTTGAGTTTTTGAAAGAGGTAACCAAGTGGATAGATGAGGCTAGGGCAGTCGATGTTGTCTATATGAACTTAAGTAAGGTCTATGCATGGCAGGCTGGTCATGAAAGTTAGGTGACATGGGATCCAGGGAGAGCTAGCTAATTGGATTCAAAATCGGCTCGATGGTGGGAAGCTGAGGGTGATGACTGAAGGTTTACATAAGTGCTCTGGATTTGAATGTACAAGGCATGATTAGTAAATTTGTGGATAATATACAATTAGGAGGTATCACTGATAGTAAAGAAGGTTATCAAAAATTACAGAGGGATCTTGATCAGATGGGAAAATGAGCTAAGGATTGGCAAATACAATTCAACACAGGTAAGTGTGAGGTGTTGCACTTTGGAAAGTCAAACGTAGGACTTATACAGTAAATGGTAAGGTCCTGAGGAATGTTGTGGAACAGAGGGATCTAGGAGTACAAGTACACAGTCTGTTGAAAGTGGCGTCACATGATTGGTCAAGGCATCGAGTAGAGGAGTTGGGACATTAGTTGCAGTTGTACAAGTCATTGGTGAGGCTGCACTTGGAGTAGTGTGTACAGTTTTGGTCACCCTGTTTTAGGAAAGACACAGTTAAACTGGAACAAAATCAGTAAGTTGCTGGGCAAGCTCAGCAGATCTGGCAGCTTTTGTGGAGAGAAAAATCAGAATTAACGTTTCAGGTCTGGTGAGGAAGGGTCACTGAACCCAAATCATTATCTCCGATTTTCTCTTCACAGATGCTGCCGGACCTGCTGAGCTTTTCCAGCAACTTCGGTTTTTGTTTCTCACGTACAGCATCTTTTGGTTTTTATTTCAGTTAAACTGGAAAGTGTGCAAAGAAGATTTACAAGGATGTTGACAGGACTAGTAGGCCTGAGTTACCGGGAGAGGTTGACCAGGATAGGACATTAGTAGGGATATTAGCCACCACCAGACACATTATTCCCCTCCCCTCCCTTGTCTGCCTTCCACAGGGACCGTTCCCTCCGGGACACCCTGGTCCACACTTCCTTCACCCCCAACACCTTCCCACAGCCCTATAGCACCTTCCCCTGTAACTGGCGAAGGTGCAACACCTGCCCATTTACCTCCTCCCTCCCCACTATCCAACGGCCCAAACATACCTTCCAGGTGAAGCAACACTTCACCTGCACTTCCAAGAATCTAGTTACTGCATTCGCTGCTCACAATGTGGTCTCCTCTAAACTGGGGAAACGAAGCGTAGACTTGGCGACCGCTTCGCAGAACATCTACATTCTGCTCACAAAAAAGACCCTGAATGACCCGTTGCCTGCCACTTCAATGCACCACCCTGCTCTCTGGCCAACATCTCTGTCTCCGGCTTGCTACAGTGTTCCAGTGAAGCCCAACGCAAGGTGGAGGAACAACACCTCATTTTCCACTTGGGGACCCTACAGCCCTCTGGACTCAATACTGAGTTCAATAATTTTAGGGCCTAGACTCTCTCATGTCCCAGCCCCCCACCCCACATACCAGGCCTTGTTACCACATAGCCTGCCATTACACACCCCCTGTTGTAAGTCACTAACAGTCCCCATTAACAACTATTCACCCTTCCAGCCTGATCATTAGCAACTCCTTTGTCTGTCCAACTGTCTTTCTCTCTCTTTGGGCTCTTTCCTATCGTTTACTCCCTACCGTACCCACTTCCCTATTTTCTGCATATAAACTGATGTCTTCCCAGCCACCATCAGTTCTGAGGAAGGGTCACCGGACCTGAAACGTTAATCTTTTCTCCTCCACAGATGCTGCCAGACCTGCTGAGCTTTTCCAGCGACTTTGTTTTTGTTCCTGATTTACAGCATCCGCAGTTCTTTTGGTTTTTATTTAGGACTTTATTCCTTGGAATGCAAGTTGATTCTTCACCATGCTTTAACACACTGTCCTGTAATTTATTTTGCATCATTTAATGATAATAGTAGCTTTGCAGAGGAGGTAAAATGCCAGGAATAATTTAAGCACACTTCTGTTTGGAGATTTCAGAGAGACGTGTGCTTACTTTGAAAGAGAGGTGAGATCTATACAAGGATCAGATCCACAATGTGAATCTGGGAACAGGAAGGGATGCAGCTGATTAACCTGATCACTGTTAACAGCCTGATGACAGCCTGAGCCTCCAAGGACAGAGCCATTGAAGTGTATGAACAGATGGGCACACATTAGATGGGGCATCAAACTATTTATAACACGAACGATATGCTCTAAGAGCGTGTTGCACTGAAATCTGAAACTGCATCCAAATTGGCATTGAGTTAATCCAAATTGAAGCAAGTCATTTCATTCCTTTTTTGTAAAGGAGGAGAAAACAGAGATTTATAATTCCAGCTCCCAACGACTAAGCAGTGCTGGAAATCCATGTTCAGGACCTTCAGGCTGAGGTGGGGGTGAAGCTAAGCCGGTCTGAGCATTGTCAGCATTGGGGCTGTGTTGGTCACCTGAGGGTGGGGGCAACATACGGTTGCACGAGGCACTCAATATTTCCTGTTCCTTGCATTTCCGACCCCTCCCCTCTAGGTTAATAATTTGTTTACTGTGGCACTAACTCACTCACATCAAGCAACAATCTTCTCTGATGGCCTACATCTGCAAGGCACGATTGGGAAATTCCAGAATTCCAGAAGTATACCAACCAACATCGAGGGCCGAAGGGCCTGTTCTGCACTGTATTGTTCTATGTTCTATGGCTCCAGAACTTGGGTGCATAGTCTAAGAGATACGGGATAGATCATTTAGACCTGAGATGAGGTGGAATTTCTGCACCCAGAGTGGCGAGCCTGTGGAATTCTTTGCCACAAGAAGTGGTTGAGGCCAAGACATCGAATGTTTTTAAGGAGTTGGACATTGTTCTTAGGGCTTAAGGGATTGAAGAGTATGGGGAGGAACTGGGGATGGAGTACAGAGTTTGATACTCAGCCATGACCATACTGAACAACCTACTCAAAGTCCTATTTTCTACGTTTCTAAAGAAATGCTCAGGTTAACATTCTGTGAGATGCTTCCACAGGACATTCCAATGAACGATTCCCACACTGGGCCACTGAAGAGTACAGAGGGAAAGAGGGCGCTCAGCAAGTGCCCAGAAGCTGGATTCAATATCCCAGGGTGGGATATTGTCCAAATGCACAGCTATTGAGCCAAAAAGAGAAAACAAGACTGTCCAAAACGTGCTTGGTGGGTCAGTAACAAGTTCATTTATGGTCTCGACAAAAATCTCTGCTAGCATTTTCACCTCTCGGACACGTTACAAATTCAAATCCTATTACAGGAAACCCCAAGTTCATAACAAAACAAAGTTGCTGGAGAAGCTCAGCAGGTTTGGCAGCATCTGTGAAGGTAAAAACAGAATTAACATTTCGGGTCCAGTGACCCTTCCTCAGACCCCAGTTCATAAATCCAGGCCTCATCACTCAAATGCAGGACTGAGGGTGGACTGCACTTTCAGAGGTATCTCTCTGCAGATGAGATGTTGAATCAAGACCCCAATTCTACCCCCTCAGGTCAGTTATAAATGCCACATGACAGTATTTGAAAAGAATAAGAGGGGCATTCTCCCCAGATTTTCCTGGGCAATAATCGCCCTTCAGCCGACATCACGAGAACAGATTAACTTATGATTTAACTCACTGTCAAATTTCAGAGATTTTTTTTTAATTTGTCCACGGCACGCAGGCATCACCGTCTTCGCCAACATTTGTTGTCCATCCCTAATTGCCTGGAAGTGGTGGTGGTGAGCTGCCTTTTGAAACCCTACAGTCTTTGGGATGTGAGGCATCCACAGCGCTGTTAGGAAGGGAGTTCCAGGATTTTGAGCCAGCAACAGCGAAGGAACGGCAATACATTTCCAAGTCAGGATGGAGAGTGGCTTGGAGGGAAATTTGTGGTGTTCCCTCGTACCTGCTGCTTTTGTCTTTTCAGAAGGTAGTGGTTGCGTGCTTGGAACTATGCACTACAGTGCATAGGCAGTGCAAACTGCTGGCAGTGTACCTCGCTGGTGGACAGAGTGAACATTGAAGGTCATGGATGGAGGTACAAATCAAGTGGGCTGCTTTGTCCTGGATGACGTCAAGTTTCGAGTGTTGTTGGAGCTGCACTTATCCAGGCAAGTGGGGAGGTTCCATCACACTCCTGACCTGTGCCTTCCAGATAGCGCACAGGCTTTGGGGAGTCAGGTGGTGAGTTACTCGCTGTAGAATTCCAAGCCTCTTCCCTTATCTTGTAACCATAACATTTACTTGGCTGGTGCAGTTCAATTTCTGGTCAACGGGAATCCCAGAAATGTTGATGGTGGGGTTCAGAGATAGTAACACCACTGACTACAAAGGGGAGATGGTTAGATTTTCTCTTGTTGGAGATGATCATTGCCTGACACTTCCATAGTGTGAAATGTTACTTTCACTTATGAGCCTGAGTGTTGTCCATATGCAGAAAGACCCGGACACAGGCAGTTTTAGTCTCTGATGAGTGGTGTGTAATGCTGAACATTGCTCTCTGATGACACACATCCAGATTCTGACCTTATGGTGAAGGGGAAAGTCATTGATGAAGCAGTTGAAGATGGCTGGGCCTAGAATACTACCCTAAGGAACTTGGGGCTCTTGTGGCACAGTTGTAATGTCCCTATCTCTGGGCCAGGAGGCCTGGGTTCAAATCTCACCTTCTCTAGAGGTGTGTAATAACCAATCTGAACACGTTGATTAGCAAATATCTACCATAAGGAACTGCTGCAGAGATGTCCTGGAGCTGAGGTGACTGACCTCAAACAACTACAACCATTTTCCTACATGCCAGATATAAATCCAAACGATGGATTGTCCTTCCCTAGATTCTCATTGGCACCAAGGATCCATGATATTACATTCAGTCAAATGCTGCCTTGATATCAAGGGTCGTCACTCCCACCCCATCAGTCAAGATTAACTTTTTCATTCATGTTTGGACAATTTGGATTGTAGTCAGGAGCAGAGTGACCCCAGCGAAACCCCAAGGAAATGGTATTGAGCAAGTTATTGCTAGGCAAAAGCTACTTGATCACACTGTTAATGACCTTTTCCATCACTTTACTGACGATAGAGAGTGAGCAAAGAGGACAGTAATTGGTCAGGTTAAATTTATCCTGCTTTTTTGTGCACAAGACATACCTGAGTAATCTTTCACAGTATTGGGTAGATGCCAGTGTTGTAGCTGTACTGCAACAGCTTGGCTTAGGACTGTGGCTCATTCTGCAGCACGGGTCCATAGAATCCTTACAATGTGGAAACAGGCCCTTTCGCCTAACAAGTCCTCACCATCCCTCAGAGCATCCCACCCAGACCGATTCCCCAAGCCCAACTAACATACACACCCCTGAACACTATGGGCAATTTAGCATGGCCAATCCACGTAGCCTGCACATCTTGGGACTGTGGGAGGAAACCGGAGCACCCAGAGGGTGATGCATGTATGGAACAAGCTGCCAGAGGAAGTGGTAGAGGAGAGTACAATTATAACATTTAATAAGAACATAAGAACATAGGAGCAGGAGTAGGCCGTCCGGCCCTTCGAGCCTGCTCCGCCATTCAATAAGATCATGGCTGATCTTTTTGTGGACTCAGATCCACTTACGCACGCTCTCACCGTATCCCTTAATTCCTTTATTGTTCCAAAAAAAACCTACCTTAGCTTTAAAAACGTTTACTGAAGTAGCGTCAACTACTTCACTGGGCAAGGAATTCCATAGATTAACAACCCTCTGGGTGAAGACATTCCTTCTCAATTCAGTCCTAAATCTGCTCCCTCTAATCTTGAGGCTATGCCCTCTTGTCCTAGCTTCACCTGCCAGTGGAAACATCCTCTCTACTTCTATCTTATCTATTCCCTTCATAATTTTATATGTTTCTATAAGATCCCCCTTCAATCTTCTGAATTCCAATGAATATAATCCCAATCTACTCAGTCTCTCCTCATAAGCCAACCCCCTCAACTCCGGAATCAACCTAGTGAACCTCCTCTGCACCCCCTCCAGTGCCAGTACATCCTTTCTCAAGTAAGGAGACCAAAACTGCACACAGTACTCCAGGTGTGGCCTCACCAGCACCTTGTACAGCTGCAACATAACCTCTCTGCTTTTAAACTCAATCCCTGTAGCAATGAAGGACAAAATTCCATTTGCCTTCCTAATTACTTGTTGTACCTGCAGACCAACCTTCTGTGATTCATGCACAAGGACACCCAGGTCCCTCTGCATAACAGCATGCTGCAACTTTTTACCATTCAAGTAATAATCCTTTTTACTATTGCTCCTACCAAAATGTATGACTTCACATTTATTTCCATTGTATTCCATCTGCCAGACCTTTGCCCACTCACTCAATGTATCTATGTTCCTCTGCAAAGTTTCACAGTCCTCTGCACACTTTGCTCTGCCACTCATCTTTGTGTCATCTGCAACCTTTGACACCCTACACGTGGTGCCCAACTCCAAATCATCTATATAAATTGTAAATAATTGCGGTCCCAACATTGATCCGAGGCACACCACTAGTCACTGATTGCCAGCCAGAATAGCACTCATTTATTCCTACTCTTTGCTTCCTGTTAGTCAACCAATCCTCTAGCCATGCTAATACTTGACCCCTGACGCCATGCATCCTTATCTTATGCAGCAGCCTCTCGTGCGGCACCTTGTCGAAGGCCTTTTGGAAATCCAGTTACACCACATCCACTGGGGCCCCATTGTCCACCTTGCTCGTAATGTCTTCATAGAATTCCAAAAGATTTGTCAAGCATGATCTGCCCTTCATGAACCCATGCTGCGTCTGCCCAACGAGACAATTTCTATCAAGATGCCTTGCTATTTCTTTGGCATTTAGACAGGTACATGGATAGGAAAGGTTTAACGGGATATGGGCCAAATGGGGCGAGTTCAGTTTAGGAAACCTGGGTCAGCATAGGCAAGTTGAGCCAAAGGGCCTGTGCTAAATGACTTTATGACTTGCTGCTTGGCATGAACAACATCCTGTTTAGCTTCACAATGTTGACACCTCATTTTCAGGTATGCCTGGTGCAGCTCATGGCATGCCCTCCTGCACTCTATTGAATCAAGGTTGATGCATTGCCTCAGTGGTAATGGTAAGAGGTTGCAGATTGTGTTGGAATATGATTCTGCTGCTGATGCCCACAGTGCCGCACGGATGCCCAATCTCAAGTTGCTGGATTTGTTTGCAATCTGTCCCACTCATCATACTGTTAGAAGCACACACACTACATTGGTGGGTGTCCTCAATGTGAAGACAGAACCCTGTCTCTGTAAGGGCTGTGAGATCTCACTCTCACCAATATGGTCATAGAGAGATACATCTGTTACAGGCACATTGGTGAGGATAAGCACGATCTTCCCTCATCACCTGCCACAGACCCACCTAGCAGCTATGACTTTTAGGACTCAACCAGATCAGTCAGTAGCACTGCTCCAAGCCTCTCTTGTTGATGGATAATGAAGTACCCCAACCAGATTACAATCTGCCTTTGCAACCTTCAGTGCTTCCTCCATTTGGTGTTCAACATGGATGAAAACTGATTAAATATCTTGGGGTGGGGGGGTGCAGGAAGTAGTATATATCGATCGGCAGGAGGTTTCCTTGTCCATGTTTGACCTGATGCCATGAAACCTATGGGGTCCAGACGCTATGTTGAGGGCTCCCAAGGCAATTCCTTTGTCACAGTATACCTCCACCACAATCAGTTCTAGATCATTCTACTAATACATACTTTCCACAGCCTTGCCTTCCTTCCTAAAGTGTAGTGCCAGGAATTGGACAAATCAGCCCATCTGCAGCCTAACTAGCATTTTGTAAATATTAAGCATAACTCCTTTGCTCCTATAGTCTGAACATCTCTTTGCAAAGCTCAGGATCCTGTGCCTTTCTCCGAATTAGCAGTCTATTCAAGACTGCAATGAGGAGTAACTTCTTCATTTAGGGGAGGTAATTCTTCACAATTCTCTAACTTGGAAGAAGATGAAAGTTCAATTATTGATCAAGATCTTGTCAGAAATTTATACATTTCTAGATAATGCAGCCATCAAGAGACAATGGCAGAGAGGTCCAAGATCAGCCATTCAATTGGTGCAGCAGACTCTAGGGGCTGAATGGCCTACTCCTGCAGCTACTTTCTACATTCCAATGCTGTTTCAACTTCATGACTTCTCAATAAGCTTGGCTTCCTTCAAGTATTTGTAGCCGTACATCTCTAAGGTTTCTCAGCTCCTGCACCCTATTTGAACATGAACTACTGACTCTCCTCATTCTTTCTACAAAATTTATCAGGTCACTGCACCAAACTGTACTTGCTACAGAATGTCTCTATTTCATTAACCTGTGCCCTCTGGAATTTTGTTATTACCCAACCCAATAAATACTACATTTGAGTTTGTTTTATCTGAAATTTTTGAAATTATGGCCCTATCTACACCAAACCAGCTCCTCAACATCAAGCTGAGATAACAAGGTGTAGAGCTGGATGAACACAGCAGGCCAAGCAGCATCAGAGGAGCAGGAAAGCTGACGTTTCGAGCCTAGACCCTTCTTCAGAAAATGGAATTCTACCCGTCAACTTCAATCTGATCAGTTGTCGCAACAGCATTGCCTGGACGAATCCAGTGCATACCTGCATCCAGACTGAGAAGCAACCATTCACCGGGTGCCACTTTGCTAACATCCCCTGCAAATCCATGGGTTTCGATTTTGCTAACCATCCTATTTTGTGGTACATTATGAAACTCGGAATAAGCTTAAAAATAAATAAATAAACGAACTCATGAGATGTGGGCATCACTGCCAAGGCTCACAATTGTGGCCTATCTACAAATTGGTCCTAAACTGAGTGGCTTGCTATTTCAGATGGCAATTTAGAGCCAACCACATTGCTGTGGCTCTGGACTCACATGTAGTCTAGACCAGGTAATAATGGCAGATTTCCATCCCTACAAAGGGCATAGGTGATTCAATTGGGTTTTCACACAGTCACCATTACTGTGGCGAGCTTTCAATTCCACATTTGTTACATGGATGCAAGTTCTACTAGCTGCCACATCGAAACGAACTATTGAACCAAGCCTCTGGTTTACTAGCCTAGTGACAGTATCACCACAGAAAATCTAAATACGTGCTCTCCTTTGCAGACTGAGTAAATGGAAATACAAGGACAAGCCTTTCATTCATCCCTGGTCACCCAGACAGTTCAGTCTCATAAATTCATTGATTGTCCTGTTTAACTTTGAACTTGGATGCAAAAAAGGATATTCATGGAACCGATAAACTAAGAAAACAAAGATCTCACGGCATCACCAACTCAAGATATTTGAACAGTGATGGATACAATCTGGGGCTGCCACCCCCACCCACGAAGATAAAGATTGTTGACCATCACCGTCAGACAGGCTTGCTGGGAATGTAACTGGAGTTGATGTGCATTCTCTGCTAGAAAAATACATCAGTGCTGAGAGGCTGGATTTGCAGGTTCATTTAGGCCAATTTTACAGAACGTTATACAATATCAATGCCCAGGATTCGTCTCCTTCCATTTATTCCTGTCCTTGGTGACTGGGACCTTGTGTAATGCTCAGAGAGCAGATGAGAAATAATCAATTGCTACCTGTTCCCTACCCCCACCATCTGGCAGAGTATTACATTTCCTGATTAATTAGTCAATAACTTCAAATTCAAACTGAGTTAGACACTCAAGTTGCCTTTCAGCTGCAGAACCCTCATTAACAACTCAAAGATTATTGACATGTAACTCACGTATCACCACAATCTTTACAACACTGTGGACAAAAGTCAAATCCTGAGAGCAGACACTTACAATTTCCACACATACGCCCACCATTCTCCCTATGTTGCAAGGTTTCATTTTTCACCAAATCTGGCAAAATGCAAACTAAGACCCCACACTGGGGTAATTTCCCTTTCTCAGATAGCTGGGTTCAATGAGTCGCTCTGTGCGATGCTTTCCAGATTAAACTATCAAGATCATCACTGTCTCTCTTTCTGTATGGCCCCTTTGTGTTCAAAAACAGCAGACTGTAGTCAAGGTGCCTGCTCACCCCAAGCCACTTTATAGCTGTTATGGTGCTCCAGAAATATTAATCCAGACAGTCAAAGTTCCTGTGACAGAGTCCCAGGCACTGTTGTGCCAGGGGACAAGTAACTCATTTTTGATCCAAATCACTACCTTGAGTTTTTACAGCATGCCTTCATTTAAAGTCAAAGCCCAGTGGCCATTTTAGAAACAGAAATGGGCCATTCAGCCCCTTGAGCCTATTCCTGTATTCAATTAGGCAGTGACTGATCTGTATCTCAACTATGTGATCCACTGTATCCCAATAGTCTTGGATACACATACTCAGTAAAAATCTATCAGAGATAAAAGGTACTGCAGATGCTGGAGAATCCGAGATAACAAGCATGGGGCTGGATGAACACAGCAGGTCAAGCAGCATCATAGGAGCAGGAAAACTTGACGTTTCGGGCCTAAACCCTTCATCAGAAATGGGGGAGGGGAAGAGGGTTCTGAAATAAATAGGGAGAGAGGGGGAGGCGGATAGAGAATGGATAGAGGAGAGGATAGGTGGAGAGGAGGCAGACAAGTCGAAGAGGCGGGGAACTCATTTCAGTCTTGTGAACTCCCGGTAACCTCCTGCACCCACAGATAATTGAGTAGTGAGCTTGAAATTTTTAGTATCCTGCGCTTCTTTGATTTTTTGACTTCACTCCCAAGAAAAAATGAATTTGAATTTTATAAGTATTCAATTTCATTTTGTACTGTCCCTTCTGGAGGGGAGTTTTGCTCCAGTCCCTGTAGAAAATAGGGAAAGAGTCTGTGAGTGAGCTTAACTGGATGGCCCTCTGATAGAAGCTGAGTGAACCACATGTCTACCCTCTGCGATTTAAGATATCCTGATTGTTTTAGTTATAGGTACACAGAAAATAAGAGCAGCAATAGGCCATTCGGCACATCAAGCCTGCTCCATCATTCAAATGATCATGATTGATCATTAGGGCAGCACGATGGATCACTGGTTTACTGTTGCTGCCTCACAGCACCAGGGACCTGGGTTCGATTCCTCCCTCTGGCGACTGTCTGTGTGGTGTGTGTACATTCTCCCCATGCCTGTGTGGGTTTCCTCCGGTTTCCTCTCACAGTCCAAAGATGTGCAGGCTAGGTGGGTTAACCATGGGAAAATGTAGGGTTACAGGGATAGGGGAAGGGTGTGGGTCTGGGTGGGATGCTGTTCAGATGGTCAGTGTGGACTTGGATGGGCTGAATGGCCTATGTCCACACTGTAGGGATTTTATGATCTCTGATCTAACTCAGTATCTTGTTCATATTTTCTTCCCATATCTTTTGATCTCTTTAACCCTAAGAACTATATCCAACTCCTCCTAGAAAACATTCCATGCTTTGGCTTAAACCACTTTCTATGGCAGAGAATTCCACAGGCTCCCCACTCAATGGGTGAAGAAATTTCTTCTCGTCTCCGTTCTAAATGGTTTACTCCATATTGTTAGGCTATGACTCCCGGTTCTGATGTCCACAGTCGCTGGGAACATCCGTCATGTGCCTGCTGTGTCTCGTCCTGTTAGACTTTTATAGGCTTCTGAGCTCCGTCTCATTCATAAACTCTAGTGAATATCGTCCTAATCCAATGCAGTCTCTCTTCATACGTCAGTCCTGCCATCCCAGGAAACCGTCTGGAGAATCTTTGTTACTCTCCCTCCATAGCCAAAACTCAAGGCCCTGTACAACTGCAGCAAGACATCCCTGCTCCGGTACTTGAATACTCTCACAATGAGGGACAACACACCATTTGCCTTCCTCACTGTGCGCTGCACCTGCATGCTCATTCTCAACAGCTGGCGTATAAGGACACCCAAGTCTCATTGCACCTAAGCCTTTTCAATCAGTCTTCCTGTTTTTCTTACCTCACATATATCCATATTATACTTCGCCTGGCAGGGTCATAGAGTTGTAGATCACAGAAACAGGCCCTTTGGTCCAACTCGTCCATGCTGACCAGAAAACCTAAAATTAATATAGTCCCATTTGCCGGCATTTGGCCCATATCCCTCTAAATCCTCCCTATTCATGTACCCATCCAAATACCTTCTAAATGACATAAATGTCCCTCTCTCCACCACTTCCTCATTCCATACCTGCAGTACCCTCTGCGTGAAAATGTTGGGCCTTTTTGGTCCCTTTTATATCTTTCTGCTCTTACATTAAACCTATGCCCTCTAGTTTTGGACTCCTCCTTCCTGGGAAAAAGACCTTGATATTCACCCTATCCATGCCCATCATGATTTCACAAATGCACATAAACATGCATTCACCCATTCACTCAACTTGTCCAAATAACACGAAAGCATCTCTGCATCTTCCTCACAATTCACCCTCCCACCCTGCATGCCCACAAATGGATTTCTAGATAACCAGAACTGGAAAGATCCCATAGAAATAGGGGACAGTGCTCTGTCACATTGGAACATTAACTACCACTAGCTGAGAGGCATAAGTCAATGTTTAAAAAAGATTCCAAGATTCTCAGTGCATTTACAACAGCAACATAGAGCTCTCAACCAGCCTTGAATGCAAGGAAACCACTGACATTGGTTAAATTGCAAAAACAGTGAATTACCCCAGGTATTAAAACCCTTAATGACCACATTTCATCTTTCAAGGAAAGGTAACTGTCAGCAGTTCACTCAGCACAGTCAACAGCTATTCTGGGCCACGTTGTAACTGAGGAATTCTAATCACACGCCCAAGCTTTCATCTAATCTCAGCACAAGAATTTCCTTTTTCAAGTAATGTAACTAATGGGTCTCTTGGATCTGTTAATTGGGCTGTGATTGAGGATGTCCAGCCCCTGGGTGTGGTACACAAGTTGTCAAAATCAAGGGCAAGAGGTCAAGGAATATCAGATTTAGGTGAAGGGAAGGGGGGGAGGCAATATTGACACACCAAGAAGGAGTAAAAGGAGATAAAAGAGACAGGAAAGTGGCTGGGGTAAGGAAGTGGATAATAGCAGAGAAATGTGAAAACTGAGAATTCCCCCATGTTTCTCCTCCAGCTGCACTGACTAACCCTAACTCTAACTCTAACCCTAACCCTACTGACTACAAGCCTCACCAACCATGCACCTCATCTCCCAGCCTCTCTCACTGACCATCGCTCTGCTTAGTGGAGCCAATATCCTCATTGTGCTCCATATTCAGCCCTAGAGTCATACAGGAAGGAAACAGACCCTTTGGTCCAACTCATCCATGTTGACCAAGTTCCCGAATTAAACTAGTCCCATTATGTCTGCATTTGGCCAATATCTCTCTAAATCCTTCCTGTTCATGTACCTGACCAAATACCTTTCAAAATGTAGTAACTGTATCTGCAGTTACCACTTCCTCTGGCAATTGGTTCTCTGTACATGAATAATTTGCCCCTCCCTCTTAAAATCATCTTTCTCCTCTCACCTTAAAAATGTGCCCTCTAGTTTTAAATTCCCCTATCCTAGGGGAAAAAGGTCTTTGCTATTCACCTTATCTATGCCCCTCATGATTTTATAAACCTTGAAAGATCACTCCTCAATCTCCTATGTACCAGTGAAAAAAGTCCCAGCCTATCTGGCCTCTCCCCATAAGTCATACTCTCCAATCCCAACAATATCCTGGTAAATCTTTTCTGAGCCTTCTCCAATTTAATAATATCCTTCCTAAGGCCGGGCAACCAGAACTGTACACAGTATTCTAAAAGTGGCCTCACCAAAGTCCGATACAACCTAAACATGAAGTCCCTTGCTCTGCCTTCTTGGCTTCTCTAACTCCCCTTCTTCATTTCCTATATAGGGAGTGTCTTTCACAACCCTTCATTGACTGTAAAGTCCTTCAGGGAACATTGAGGCCATGCAAATGCAATTCTTGTCCTTTCTCTCCATGCTGTCTTCACTAGTCCCCTAATTGCACCTACCCGCCTCCCACCCACCCTACTTTCTCTCACCATCCCTCAACCTTCTTGTTCTGTTTGTCCTCTCTCCTGAACTACTCCTCTACCTGTTCTCTCTTAGCACACTCCTCTCCTGCCCTTTTTCCCTCGCCGCCCAACCCTGCCCCGCTCATGGTCTAATTCATTTACTCCACGAACTGACCGTCACTCCACTTGCCCTGAATTCTACACTTTGTCTGAACTCCTTGGGTGTAACATGAGAAAAGATTCAGCCCATATGCAAATGCCAAGCATCATATGCCAAGCATCAGACTGCAAACTCTCAGGATTACTACACCACAAAAGAAGGCCACTCAGCCCAATGTGTCTACTCCAGCTTGCCAAACAAGCAGTTCACTCAATGCCATCCTCCTGCTTTCTCCCTGTAATCCTCCACACTCTTCCTTTACAGCAAGCCAGATTTCATTACAAGAACAAAACAATGCTTTCAAAAAAAAAGCCAGACAGTTAGCTCTGGGTGCTTCCGATCTGCAGCTGAAATCAAACTAGCCAATCCAGAATAAAAGGGAGAGGAAAGAAACAAAACCTCAAGCACTGGTCCCTGACACAAAGTTGCCCTCAGTGGAAAAACATCACAGGACGTGGGCAATTATTGAGATAAGTTTACTTTCTTGGCAAATTATGTATGCTTTTATCTTTTTAAAAAGAAAATGGGCATTAACTGCTTCTTTCTGCATTGAGGGACCCTAAAAAAAGGAGTGCTTGAATCAGAAGTAAAGACTGAAACAAAAACTAGGCAACAGAATTGGATTAATATTTGAAGAGAAAGAATATAAGTGTTTGCTCTGACATTTCAGGGACAGTTCAGAGTCAGCCAAATTGCTGTGGGTCTGGAGTCACATATAGGCCAGACCAGATTTCCTTCATTATTGGACCAGTTGAGGTTTTACAACAAACAATGATAGCTTTTTCTTCTAGAATTTTATCAATTGAATTTAATCTTCCTAGCTGCTGGGGTGAGATTTGAACCCAGCTTGGGCATTCTAATCCAGTGACATGACTAGTTTGCTGCCATCTTCCCCCTTCCCGCAGTTCATTCCTCCTTCTCCATTTAATATCCCTTAATCTCACAGCAAACTACAGCAACTCAGCGCTCTGTTGATTCAGATCAAATTCCAGTCAGACACTGGGGCAAGTCTGGAGCCCCCCACCCCACCTCCTCAACAGCATCAATTTGCATTTACATAGAACCAGTCATGTCATAAAACAGCTCAAGGTGCTAGCATCACACACATAATGGTTATTTACTCAAGTATTCTCCACTCCTGGCACCGACTGACCCGATTTACAAATGGATCCATGCACGTACTCAGCTTTGGGTTCCATGCACTGCATGGCTATCCTTTAAGGTTATCTTTCTCCAAAGTAAAGGTTTTCAAACCTCAGTGGATCTGAAACACTTCAAAAGCAAGACAGCAGAGACTGTCCCACCCTGTCTAAACATTATCCCCTGATGATTCCAACATAAATAAACACTTCCTTAGTACCACAGGAAGAATGCTACAGTCTCCTGTCTGACAGAGGTGCATTCTCCTGAGAAAGGAGTCATTAAAGAAGGGGCTTTCTTTAATCTTGGCAAAGGGGGGAGCCTCAAGTGAATCATTTTCTCGAACGGTGATCACACAGAGGAAAGCCAGTGAGGCTGGCACAGTGCGGCCATGCAAATTCTACACAGGTAGGAATTCCTATGGCAAATGTGCTGCCTTCTTTCTGGTGAACTCACAGTAGTCCCTCAGGATCCAATCCATCGCTTCTCAAAATCCCAACTATTGAAAATTTAAATCACAGTAAAGATGACACCAATAAATAAAGTCACAAATTCACCTTCTCTAATTCTAGCAGTGAACAACAGGGGATTGCTGCTGCTTTTCCTGACTGTACACATACATCTCCTTACACTTCTAGTTTAGGAGTCTCAGTGCACAGACAAATACAACATTGAGACACCAAGCAACATGGCAATGCACTCATGACCAACAATATATGCACATAAATGCTCAGCTCATCGAGCTCAGTTACTTACTAATTTGAGCATTCAGATGGGATTTCCGAGGGAGAGTTCAGTGCTGCGTTCTGAAAAACAAAAGTAAAACAGGGTCATTGATGAATCTCAAGCAATGCACATAATAAGAGAGAGAGGGAGACGGGCTAAATGTAGGAGCTAGCTGCCCTGATATCGGGTGGACTTCGCAGAATGTCGTACCGCTTTCAAATCTGATGCTATCGTCTCAGCTCCCACTTCACAGTCAGGTCTCAAAACACTTGCTTGGTTGAATAAATCCAGTGATTTTTCCTTGTGCCCTTGGGGTGGGTGATGTGGGGCGGGTGGGCATTTGGGGAGAGAGAGGGGGTGGGTGGGTGTGACAGATTGAACAGTCAGTCAGTCAGTTGTGCTCGCTCTTGCATAGCCTCTGTTCTTTTGTTTGTGAATGAGTCATTGTGCATCAAGTCAAATGGAGGGAAAATATCCAACTGGCTTTGGACTACTTACACAGCGTAAAGGCTTAGAGAGGGAACCTTTTTAAAAACCATCCCTGCTCTTGACAAACTTATCTCGACATAGCATTGATGAAGAATGTGTGTTTCATTTTAAAATTATCGTACTCATTTCGGAGAAATTGCACTAAGTTTAGTGCTATCTGTGCTTACTGGCAACATTACACACATACATGCCCCCGTGCCCTTTCACAGAACTCCTCAGATCTGGCTCTTTGTTCAAAAGCATTTCAATTTGACAGCCAAAGCCACAGTAAGCAGCAGACAAACAGCCCTTCCAACAGCTGCTGCTCCTGTTCCGCTGAACAAATCCCCAGCTCAGGAAGCAGCACACTCACTAATCTCAAAGTCCTCATCACAGGCAACTTAGATAAGCACCCCGCCAAGCAGGAGAGATTTTTACCATCTGCAGCTCCATCGCAACAACCTCTCGCTCTCTGAGTTGGTACCGGTGTGGGGCTGTCAGACTTAGAGCAGTATTCCCAGTTAACGGACAGAAACGGACTGGATGTAATTGTGACTGGCCCACAGCACGCACAACAACAGGAAACAGTTGAGGAAAACTAAAAGCATGCACACATACATGGCTGCATTAAATTGCAACTGTGATACAGGCAAGGTCTGGAAACAGAATCAGGGGACTGGAGGCCAATCTCGACTCTGAAATACAGCCAAACAGGAGGCTTAGAGCTAATTCCTGTGGGGAGCTCGTGCAGCTAGGAAGCGCAATTTCATTTTCAGGACACAGTGCCCAAGAGGTCAAAACATGAACTCGCAAAAGAAATGACAAAAGAAAATCTAACAACACTTAATTTCAGAAGAAGAACATGCACAAAAGGTACTATGATACAGTACTCCGGATGAACAATCCCAGCCTCTGTCAACTGTACGCTGATTATCAATTGATTACAAGCTTAATGACCTTCAACATGAGGCTCCCTGCAGACTGACCGATTCAGTCTCAGCAGTGAAAGGGTTAATACATGCACGGAGTGATTGACACGGGAGAAAGTCGAGAATACCTTGCACAGTTGGGTGTCGTGTCTTCTAAAAAGCTTCTCCATTTTTTCTAAGTCTGTGTCTAGCTCAGCCTGGTAGAGATAGAGATCTTTCTCTAGCTGATCCTGATTGAAAACAAAAGGAAGGGAGAGAAAGATTTGGGGGGGGCTCAGTTAGGGCAGTGCAAACAGATGCCTCAGCATGTTAAAGAAGCCAAGTACTCACGGTAAGTATTTCTAGACAAGAAAGCAACTCAACACCGCAACACACAAACTTGCACTTCGAATTCAGCTGACTATCCTCAGATTAGCTTTTTGCAAAACAATGGCACATTGAAAGCAGTATTTTGCTTTAAAATAAATTCACAACATCTGTAGCTTGAGATACAAGTAAAGATACCCACAAAGCAGTACACTAACACAGGGCTAAGTGTTAACACTTTACAGCAGTAATTTTACAGATATTTTAAAAAGTGTTCACATTGTATTCATTTTTCCAAAGATTTGTTTGGCATTTATTGTTCTTTAAGTATGTTATTCCGTTTGTATTCTTTCCCTATCCCAACGTCTCACCACCCATGTTCCATATACAGCCATCCCCACACTACGCCAGTCTAGAAACGGGGAAGTCATTCCAAATCAACATACATCTCAACACCAAACTTCCCGTGCTACCCCATATTTCCAACAAAAAGGTCCAGCTGTCCTGAAGGTGCAGGAATATGTCCAGAAGGCAAAATCCTGTTTCTCCAGTTTGTGGTGTTGGTCATTCATGTTCCGATTCACACTCCCCTTGACTTTCCCATGGAAGCTTAACTTTGGAACATAAACATGCTATTTGACTGCAAGGGTGGTCACGGTTTGTTTTTAAATTTAATCCCCAGGATGTGAATGTCACTAGTAAGGCCGGCATTTATTGCCTTTCCTTAAAGGCGCTACTGAGTTGGTGGTGAGCTGCCTTCTGAACCATTGCAGTCCATGTTCTAGAGGTGCGCAGTGCAGTTAGGGAAGGAATTCCAGGATTTTAGCCCAGCAACACTGAAGGAACAGCGATATATTTCCAAGTCAGGATGGTAAATGGCTTGGAGGGGAACTTGGAAGGGTGGTGTTCCTGTGCAACTGCTGCCCTTGTCCTTCTGGGTGGTGGAGGTCACAAAGGTGACAGTACTGCTGCTGGAACAGGCTTGAGGAGTTACTGCCATGCACCCTGAAGTTGGTGCACGCTGCTATGTCCTGGTGCTGAACAGAATTAACATTCAAGGTGTTGCATGTCTTCTCATCAAGTGGGCTGCTTTCTCTCTGGAGTGTTGCTTGAGCCGCACTCATCCAGGTAAGCGGACAGTATTCCATTGTATTCCTGATTTCAGCCTTGTAAATGGTGAATGGTCATTAAGGAAGCAAGAAGTGGTTACTTGCCACAGAATTCCCAGTCCAGTTATCCCTAATCTAGTCCAATTTAGTTTCTAGTCAATGGAAACTCCCTAGGATTTTGGTGGCAGAAGACTTAGCTTTGGTAATGCTGTTCAACGTCAAGGGGAGCTGGTTAAATTCCCTCTTGGCAGAGATGGCTATCGTCTGGCACTTGTGGCATAAACGTTACATGCCACTTCTCAGTCAAATCCTGGACACTGTCCAGGTCTTGCTACACATGGATACGATGGCTTCGGTCTCTTGAGGACTCGCAAACGGTCCCAAACATTGTGTATTCATCACCGAGCATCCACACTTCTTGAGGTCATTCACGAAGCAACTGAAGATGGTCAAGGCTAGGACAGTCCCCTGAGGAACTCCGGGCTGTTGTGGCACCGTAGTAGTGTCCCTGCATCTGGGCCAAAACGTACATGTAAACCCACCAGTTCCAGAGGTTTAACAGGTTGACTGGAAAATATTCACCCCGAGGAGCTCCTGTACAGACGTCCTGAGACATACGACTGACCTCTAACAACCACAACCATCTTCCTTTGCGCTGGGTATGACTTAAACCAGCAGAGAGCTTTTCCCTGATTTCCGTTGACTCCAGTTGTGCTAGAGCTCCTTCATGCCGCACGCGGTCAAATGTCAAATGTACCAGGCCGCTAAGTTACAAGTTGAAGTTGAAGGAGGTCTACTGCTGCTGATTACCCACAGCACCTCACTGATGCCCAGTTTGGTGTTCCGAAATCCGTTCAAAATCTTTCCCATTTAACGTGGCGTGCGCCACTACCAACATGATGGAGCGTATCCCCCAGTAAGAAGACAGGACTTCATTACCACAGGACTGTGTGATAGTTTCTGCAAGAATAACTGCCATGGACAGAAGCTTCTACAATTGGTGAGGATAAGGTCAAGTATGCTTGCCCCTCTCGGTTCCCTCACCACCTGGTGCAGACTAAGTCCAGCTGTTACGTCCTTAAGGACCCAACCAGCTCAGTCAGTAAATGGTAGTGCTGATCCACTGTTGGCAGTGGACTTTGCAGTCGTCCCACCCAGGGTACATTCTGTGCCCGCAGGTATATGCCATGGAGAAAGACTGATTCACCAGCCCAGGGGTGGGCAAGGGGTAAAGTAGGTGATAATCAGAAAGAGCAACAAATCCTTTAGCACCATTTGTTCCCTCAGGTCACAGCATTTTTCTCAACAATTTCGTGGCCTTTAAGATAATCCAATATTCTACAGATTCCACATCCCTTTAGGACACTGAGCTCCCACCTCAGAATCTCCTGAGGATGCCGCTAGCCTCATCCCAAAGACATCAGCAATCTCCCTCAGCCTTAAGCACCCAGCCAGTCACATTCCAAAATCACTTCAACAGTCTCCTCTAACGTTACATTCCTGAGTATAACAAATGCCCAGCCAATTCCTGGTAAGTACAATTTTGGGATTTGCCCTCATTTGTTCAGTTAATTTTTGTGGTGCTACAAGGACTCTCAGTAATAGGTGAAACTTGTGCATGAAGTTTTAAAAACAGTGATGCAAAAGGATAGACCGGATCTAAAAGTTAAAGTTCTAAATTGGAGAAAGGCCAATTTTGATGGTACTGGGCAAGTACCTTCAGAAGCTGATTGGGGGATGGTAGTTTGCAGATAAAGGGACACCTAGAAAATGGGAAGTCTTCAAAAGAGATAACGAGAGTCCAGGGACAGTATGTTCCTGTTAGGGTGAAGGGCAAGGCTGGCAGGTGTAGGGAATGTTGGATGAAATGAGAGAAATTGCTTAAGGAGGAAGCATGCGTCAGCTACAGACTGCAGAAATTGAGTGATTCTCTGGAAGATCATAAAGGCAGTGGGAATATACTTAAGATGGAGATCAGGAGGACAAAAAGTAGACGGGAGACAGCTCTGGCAAATAGGGTTAAGGATAATCCAAAGGGGTTCTACAAATACATAAAGGACAAAAGGGGAACTGGGGAGAAAATAGGGCCCCTTAAAAATCAGCAAGGCCACCTATGTCTGTGGAACTGCGGATGGGAGAAGATAGTTGTTCAGTATTTTGCATCAGTGTTTACTGTGGAGAATGATACGGAAGATAAAAAACATGGGGAAATAAATAGCGACCTCATGAAAAATGTCCATATTACAGAAGTGGTGATGCTGGACGCCTTGAAACACAAACGTGGATAAATTCCTGGGACCTGATCAGGTGTACCCTAGAACTCTGTGGGAAGCCAGGAGAGTGATCGCTGGACACCTTGCTGAGATATTTGTATCATCGATAGCCACAGGTAAGGTGCCGGAAGACTGGAGGTTGGCTAATGAGGTGCCACTATTTAAGAAAGGTAGTAAGGAAAAGCCAGGAAACTGTAGACTGGTGAGCCTGACATTGGTGGTAGGCAAATTGGAGGGAGTCCTCAGGGACAGGATTTACATGTGTTTGGAAAGGCAAGGGCTGATTGAGGATAGTCAACCTGGCTTTGTACATGGGAAAGTGTGTCTCACTAACTTGAGTTTTTTGAAGAAGTAACAAAGAGGATCGATGAGGGCAGAGTGATGGACATGATCTATATGGATTTCAGCAAGGTGGTCGACAAGATTCCTTATGGTAAACTGCTTAGCAAGGTTAGATTATAGGGAATACAGAGAGAACTAGTCATCTGGATACAGAACCGGCTCAAAGGTAGAAGATAGAGGTCATGACAGAGGGTTGCTTTTCAGACTGAAGGCCTGTGAAGAGCGTTGTGCCACAAGGATCGGTGCCGGGTCCACTGTTTTTCATCATTTATATGTGTGATTTGTATGTGAACGTAGGAGGTATGGTTAGTAAGTTTGCAGATGTCACCAAACTTGGGTTTGTAGTGGACAGCAAAGAAGGTTACTTCAGAGTATAACGGGATCTTGATCAGAAGGGTCAATGGGCCGAGGAGTAACAGGTGGAGATTAATTTAGATAAATGCAAGGTGCTGCATTTCGGAAAGGCAAATCAGGGCAGGACTTATACACTGAATGGTAAGGTCCTGGGGAGTGCTGTCGAACAAAGAGACCTTGGAGTGCAGGTTCACAATTCCTTGAAAGTGGAGTCACAGGTAGATTGGATAGTGAAGGCAGTGTTTGGTACGCTTGCCTCTATTGGTCAGTGCATTGAGTATAGGAGTTGGGAGGTCATGTTGCAGCTGTACAGGACATTGGCTAGGCCACTAATGGAATACTGTGTGCAATTTTGATCTCTCTGTTGGAGGAAGAATGTTGTGAAACTTGAAAGGGATCAGAAAAGATTTACAAGAATGTTGCCAGGGTTGGAGGGGCTGAGCTAGAGGGAGAGGTTGATTAGGCTGAGGCAATTTTCTCTGCAGCATCGGAGGCTGAGGAGTGACCTTATAGAGGTTTGTAAAATCATGAGGGGCATGGATAGGATAAATAGACAAAGTCTTTTCCCTAGGAAGGGAGAATCCAAAACTAGAGGGCAGAGGTTGAAGGTGAAAAGGGCAAGATTTAAAAAGGGACCTAAGAGGCAAATATCTGCACACAGAGGGTGGTGTGTGTATGGAATGAGCCGCCAGAGGGACTGGTGGCGGCTGGTACAATTGCAACATTTAAACACAGAAACATAGAAGATAGGAGCAGGAGGAGGCCATTCAGCCCTTCAAGCCTGCTCTGCCATTCATCACAATCACGGCTGATCATCCAACTCAATAGCCTAATCCTGCTTTCTCCCCATAACCTTTCATCCCATTTTCCCCCAAGTGCTATATCTAGTCACCTCTTGAATACATTCAATGTTTTGGCATCAACTACTTCCTGTGGTAATGAACTCCACAAGGTCACCACTCTTTGGATGAAGAAATATCTCATCTCCGTCCTAAATCGTCTACCCTGAATCCTCTGTGACTCCTGGTTCTGGACATAGCCACCATCAGGAACATCCTCCCTGCATCTAACCTGCCTAGTCCTGTTAGAATTTTATAAGTGTCTATGAGATCTCCCCTCATTTTTCTGAAATCCTGCAAAAACAATGCCAACCTAGTCAAATTCTTCTCATACGTCAGACCCACTATCCCCGGAATCAGCCTGGTAAACCTTCGCTGCACTCCGGATGGGTACACGAATAGGAAGGGTTTACAGGGACATGTGTCAAACCCTGGCAAACAGGTCTAGATTAATTTTGGATATTTGAAAGGTACGGACGAGTTGGACCAAAGGGTCTGTTTCCGTGCTGTGCATCTCTATGACCCTAAGTGTCCCTTGATTCTGGAATTCCCAAGGGAATCATGGAACAGTAGAACCTGTGAAGCTGTGCTGGAGTAAAAAACTATCCCTTTCTCCAGGATGCTCCTGCAGTCTGTGAGGAAACTGTACTGCAGCAGTGGTTTATTCTTGTATGTGTCCCTACGTAATTGGGAGAAGGATTTATAGCTCCAGCTCAGTTTTAAACTCTTGGATATGAAGTTGGGGAGACGGTGACAGTGGTGAGGTCACTGGACTGATGCTCGAGGGCAACAGTTCAAATCACAATGGCTGCTGATCAAATTTATTAATTAAATTCTGAATCAAAAACTGGTCACCGTGTAACTACAACTGAATATAAAAATCCGTCTATCTCACTGATGAGTTTTAGGGAAGGAAATCGGTTGCCCTTACCTGTTCTGGCCTACACGTGACTCCAGACCCAAAACAATGAGGTTGACTTTTAACTGCCCTCTGAAATGGTCTTGTCGGCCCCTCAAGGGCAATTAGCCACGGGCAACAAATATTGACCCCACCAGCGACACCCACATCCCACGAAAGAGTAACGTTCCAAGGAACAGTCATATTAGACTTGAAATATTAATTCGGTTTCTTTCTCCACAGATGCTGCTAGACCCGAGTTTCTCCAGCATTCCCTTGTTTACTTAAGATCTCCATCATCCGTAGTCTTTTGTCCTTTCAAAGCATAAAGCTCCTAGGTGGAGCGGTGGTAGTCCCACCTCAGATGGCCATTCACTGTCAGTGAGTGGAAACAAAGTTCTATTTCCTGAACATGAGCCGTGAGACTGTTCTGGTTGGATGATACCAGTCAGACTTTGCATTGAGGGTACAATGTGGCACAAAGAGATAAAGCACTAGAAGCAAATCGATAGGGACAAAGCGAAAAAGAATACCCGATTGCTGTTAACACCATTGTGCAAGCAGCCTTTGCCAATCTAAGTACTACAGGGACACATCATGCATCAGTGATTACAGTCCCGAAGCCACAGCGATTTGATGTCAGAGCACACAATCAGTAACTAATCACTCCACAATGATCTGCGGACCAGGGATACAACGCTGAATGCAAATGTTAGAAAGGAAATAAAATGCTGACAGTCTGGAATGAAAACAGAAAAGTCAAGCTGCTCAGGATCTGAAAGACTGAAGACTGGGATCAGTGTCGTTGACAAAAAACAAGAACGTGCAATCCTCCTCTTTCAGAAGCTGATGGGTTGCAGCACCCGACAGGTTAATGCTATCAGACAAGGGAGGGTGGACACAGAGAAACGAGTTACCTTTCTATTCTCTACAGAAAGAATAGAGCATTCTCCCGGCGTATATTCCCAAATCTTTTTTGGAGGCTGATGAAGAGCAAAGGAGGAAAAAGAAGAAATGAACAGGACAAAAAACATTGCAAGGAATTAGGAACAAGGGGGTCAGAACCCAAAGGGATCGCAAAAGAGAGAGGGAAAGGTGTCTCGGGGTGGGATCAGTATTGGGATTCACTGCTTGTGCATTGTGGATGTGGGGTGGGGGGGTTCACAACCAGGATCAACCCGAAGCTAACTGGTTTGGTGCCTGCTCTGTATCCAGCTGGAAGGTCTCAGTTAAGGCAGGGCTGTTAAAACCGAGCTAGTACACACCTGGGCCCACTGACCAATAGCCCATAGCTATAACCGGTTTCTGTCAGTGGCAGTGGACAGACACCGCCCCCCTCCCAATATGAAGCCCCCATGGTGGAAGAGCTCAAAGACGTTCACATGGACTACTTGGTTGAAGATGGTGATGCCCAGGAGGTAGAAAATGGCATCGCAAAAGCTGCCTGCAGCAAAATTGGGAGGGTGTGGGGGTGGCAGCATATGCTCAGTCTCAGGCGTATATCCAATCAATTATAGGCACAAAATTGTGTAATCTATTCACTCCAGGCATTTTCGATTGTTTTTACTCACAAATGAATCAGCTATTTGAATGCATGTGACAGCCAAACCTGCCCACGTTTGTGTGCCCGTGCACACAAAGCTAGTGGGCATCAGTCAAGGGGAATCTAGGGAATCTTCGTCCCTTAGGCTCTTCCCAGCCCAAAGGCAGGCCTGGGATCCTGGAGTGAAGATGTAGGGAACAATTGGGGCATGGGGTTAAACTGTCTATGGGAGAATTAACATTTAAAATGCAGCACAGGACCAATTGATGGGCAGTACGCATTGGCAAGCGCATGGCAAGGCTCCAGCGGTTAGCTAGGCCACAGCGAGGAATTAAGGTGATGCCGGACTATGTTTCTGAACCCCTCGTTCCCACTTTGCTCAGGGTCTATTCAGAACAGACAGAAAGCAACGTTAAAAAGAGAGAGAGAGTCATCTCTGACTGGCGAGAGAAAGAAGCCAGCAGGAGAACCCGCTGAGTGACAGAGAGGAATTAAGCTTTCAGCTGACATTTCACAATAGTTATCTTTGTAACCATTTCACACAGCTGGTTCTGCCAGAATCTTGCCTAAAGGGAATGTACGACTTATTCATTTTTTTCTTAAGAAGAGGTTTAGAGTGCACGGACAGCGTGAAAGCTGATCGGTTTAAGTGGATCTAGCATCAACCACATTGCTTTCCTCAATGGCAGCTATCGATCAATGAAAGACAACAAGAACTAGACCATTATTCACAGGGTATCTCAGGGCGAGATGCTGTTTGAACCCAGCCAAGGAATTTATTTTACTGTTATTCCCTGAAGGCATCAAAAGAGTACAGCCGACAGCCAACACCCTCAAGGGGGTCACTTGAGTGTCTAATGGTCCCCTCACACCCTTGCTGACCCTGGCCATGATAGCTTGAGCACCCCACCCCATAGTAAACACATCTTCCCCACACACAGAAACTTCATGTCCTTCGAAGGGGCTTTAGTCTCTCAGCCTGACCCGGTGTCATTTGTGCTGAGCCAACGCTGCAGGGAGACATCAGTGTCGGGCAGGTTCAAGGGTTGTAGGCTGACTCTGCACTGTACGCACTCTCAGTGCCCAGCAATATTCAAACTCAATGCCAGCTCCTGAACTGGTGCATCTCCCAGAGTCAGTGCAGGCTGCACAGTGCACGAGAGGGTGAAAGAGTGACAGCACGAGAGTCAGAGTGCGTGCCAGAGAAGGAGAAAGAGAAAAAGAAAAAAGAAAAAAGAAAAAAGAAAAAAGAAAAAAGAAAAAAGAGAGAGGGGGCACAAGCGAGAGACAGAGAGCTCGCCAGAGCGACAGAGAGCCAGGAGACTGGTTCCTGCACATGATGGAGGGAGATATAAAGGGTTGCAGGCCTGCTGCAGATCTCCAACTCCCTTGATATCATCTAGGACAAGGAGTGGACCACTGTAACTATGGTAATGCAGCAGGAAGGAATGTTGTTGGCCCTCCCTGTTTCTTTCCAATTTGCAGTCCTAGGAAATGAAAAGGACAGCTGGTGGGAGTGGTTGTGTGGAGTACAGAGTGCAAGGGTGTGCGATTATGGAGGGCAGGTAGAAGAGACAGAGACAGGGAAAGAGAAGCAAACTGCGTACGACACAGTATACACAAAGGTGGGGTGTGGAGGGGGGGGGAAACAGGACAGTGAGAGTGAGCACAGGTTGGTGGGGTAAGTGACAGAGCAAGAGACAGCATGGAGGGGGAGAAACAGAGCGAGAGCAAACATGATGATAGAGAGCATGCTGGGAGAACAGCAAGAGGATGGGGAAGAGAGAGTGAACACAGTGGGGAAATTAGGCAGTGGAGAGATAGAAAGCAAGAACTGGAGACCGTGAAAGACAGACAGGGATGGAGAGTGAGTACATTGAGGAAGACAGAAAGCATTGTGGAGGGGTCTGCAGCTGAGAGAGTAGAGACACAGTAGAGAACGAGCACAGGGCATAAGAGAGACAGTGAGAGACACACTGTAGGTGGGGGGTGATTGCGAGACAGAGCACAGGGAGTAACAACAGAGGTACAGGAGGGAGGTAATACAAGAAGGGGAGGAAAGGATGTACAAAGAGGATTCTGAGGGGGATCGGATGAGGAGAGATGAGAAAGTGTTAGGGTGAGGAGAAAGAGTGGGCTGCATTGGTTTCCTGCTTGCAGTTAGAGAGACCGGGGGCTCAGCACTGAAACACAACACTGAGCAGATTTACTAATCCATGGTTTGTAGGAAATTAACCCAGTGACCTGTGACCCCTCTCTCCCATAGGAGCTGGAACCCAAGGACATTTGGAGTTCAGGGCACTGAGCAGTGAATAAACACATCACAAAGTGATGCCTCCGAATGTAGGCTCTGGGCAATGGCAGAGGACAGGTCATACACAGAGAGCATTGGGTCTGAGCCTAATTCCACACTCAACTAATATCCACATATGGATGATCACCTGAAGCACCATGACATGTACAAGGCCAATTGCTGGAAAATGGGACTAAAGTAGATAGGTACTTAGACTGCCAAGGGCAAGATGGGCCAAAAGGCCTGCTTTGCTGTAACACTGACTCTTTATGGACACACTCCAGTATGGTGCTTTGACCTGTGGCCCTGGGGAACAGAGGCCACTCTAGACGGCCCCTACCACCTTGGCAGAAATGGGCATTGAAAATAGCTTGTGGCTGAATTATAATGGCATAATTGCTGCTTTTTACGTTCAGCAGGTAAAAATCACTCATTAAGGACCGGAAACTCCTGGAGAAGAACTTCAACTCCAGTAAAACCATTGCTGGAAGTTAACTTTCTTGCAAACAATCGCAAAGCCAAAGGGCACTTGACTGATTGAGCGCTCAGCTGGTGACTTACCGGTTTGCCGAACTCCAGCTCCGAAAAGAACTTATACCAAGGTTCATTCTTTAAATCTATTTCTTCCGGACTTACGTCCCGCTTCTGAAGAGGTAACAGCATTGGGAGTGGAGGAGAAAGAAGGAGATTGAGTACAGCCTATAGAACAGCGTGAAGTACACCGTGGACTGAGGAGCTGGGCGACGTACGGATAAACCATCTGAACCAAGCACGAGAATCCAAAGACACACCCAAATTAAAAACTGATAACTGCAGTTTCTTCATTAATTAAAAAGTACTGAATCTCAAGAGAATTTTACGTGGACAGTGTAGAGGAAGCTTTAAAAGACTAGAGAGACCTTTAATTTCAGCTTAAAAGAATAGGGAAGCTTTACTGTTTATTTAACCCAGTGCTGTCCCTGTCCTGAGACAGTATCGGGAGAGCTTTACTTTCTGTTTCAATGAGGAGAGGTGCTTTACTCTGTACCCAACCCTGTTCTACACCTGAACTGGGAGTGTTTGACGGGGCCATGTTGAGGAAGCTTTACTGTGTATCAAACCTTGTGCTGTACCTGTCTGGGAGTATTTGGAGACAGTGTAGACAGAGTGTTACTTAGTATCTAACCCTGTGCTGTCCCTGTCCTGTTTGACGCGGACTTTTGAAATTAAACCTGTTCCATTAGCTACCACTGATATCTCTCACATGAAGCAGCATTCAATCAGTACTTATTAAAAAACAAATGACATTAAACAGACAATGTTTTGAGAAGAGGCTGCAGTCTTTAATATCAACATTAATGTGTACATCAGTGGCCCCAAGTGCATAGTTCAGAGTTTCTACCATACATCCCATTAACTTAGTCAGAGAGATCAAAGATTAATGCACAAAGCCAAAAGCAGTGAATGAATAGATGCAGACATTCTGCAATATGAGAAGTTTTGAAATAGAGTTAGATATCAGAGACATTGAGTTCAGGGGAAGGGAATTCTTGTCAGAGGGATTGCAAAGAAACTGTATGAGTTGAGGGGCCACACAGTGTTAGAGTGATTCACACTAATCCAATAGTTCAGCTCCAACTTGGAGCTGGGCCTAATCTGAATTGCACAGGTTAAAGGAGGGGCACAGAAAGCATACACAGACCCTGCATACTCCTGTTGGTGAGTATGCACTTTGAAAAGTTGAGTTCCATGGTTATACCCACCTCAAACGGCTAGTGTATCAATATCTATTGTCTAGGTCTCAGGCCATGGAGTGGGCTACCAACAGGCTAACCCTGCCTGAGGAGCTGCACTCTAGCACGAGTCAACACCTTCCACACAACATGGGACAGGAACAATGTGAGAAACTGCCCAGAGAGTAATTAGTTGTAGGTCAGGGACAATGCAATGTGTGCCACATCATCACGTTATAGACTCAAACTACCGCTCCCTCAGGTGTCCCTTCAAGAACTTTCATTACTTTCCTAATCAAGCCCCGTTACTGGTGACCTTTTTATTCTACATTGACGTCCTACACACAGTATCCAGATGTTGAATGAGGCAGCAAAAGCCTTTCAGAGAATATACAAGGGTTTTATTGTAATTCTGTAGTTTATCACAAACATCAGTTTCCATATTTCCCTTCTCAACGTTTTCAGTGTAAAGAAGCCAACTCCATGCTGGGGAAGAACCCAGACCTTTTTTTTTTTTTAAAAAGAGAGAGAAAAGGCAGACCAACTACCAATTGAATGAAATACCTCATGTATAAATAATAACGTTGACCAGAGGCGATGTAAAGAACCCAGCTCCACTGTTATTTTAACATTCCACCATGAAATTACCAACGCTCAATTAACTACCCGTGGGCAGTACAACAGTAACAAAAAATATCTGAAATGGTGGGGAATAAAGGGAGGGGATTAAGTCAAAATGGAGTTGGTGAGAGAAATAATGACCCCTCCCCCCAAAAAGAACCCAGTTGTTACATGCAAACTCCAAAGAGCATCCGTTGCTCTCAATCAACTGTAGCAGTGTTCTGGGTGACTCCTACATTCCGAACACTGATAATTAGAATTAGGTTTTATTATCAAATAAGACTGCAGCATCCACCAACTAAACCCTGCAATTAAGAACAGCAGGCAACAAAGACTGATAGCTCTCAGACCCAACACAGTGGCCTCAAACACCTGCCATTTCATTTCCTTCAACACAAAAGGAATACAGAACAATGAAACCTCTGGTCTCACACAGTCAAGACAAGCCCCTATGTAACATACATTGCAGATAGCCGTTCAGTTGCCCTTTACACATGAACTCCACATGCAAACACCCACCATTTCAGTGGGTGGTGACCAACTCCCTCAACATGGGAACATATTCAGGATAAAGCACCTTTCGCACTGTTTTGGTCAAGTGTGGAAACTCTCACTCAACAAAAGGACATTTAGCCTAATGCTGGGACTACCACCACTGCATGCTGCTCCACCTCCATTCTTAAAACGATTCAGACTGGTCAGGTAAAGAACAGGTCTTCTAAGCTTTTGGTTGCTGGGAGAACATTTGACACAAGGTCACCTCTGAATGATGAGGCAATAAGTTTATTTTCAGCCAATGGCCAACTGTTTGCCAGCTATGCAAATAGCCCCTCACTGCCCCCTGGAGGAGGAGCTAGCTAACTGCTGGGAAATACTGCACCTGAGGAAACGTAGGATTTGCAGCAGGATGTCACTTCCCGTGGCAGGCCACTCTACCTGTTTTGAGTTTTGTCAGCTCCAACTTCAAGACACAGAGCTCTGTCACAGCAAACTAATGCATACACTCAATCTGACCACTACTGTGGCCACTATCAGGCTAAATCCACACCAAGACAGGCAATCTTCCTTCTCAAAGCACTCCGTCACCATCCATTATTCGGCAGAAAGTGCTGTTCACAACTCTGCTTTCAACTGTGCCACAGAAAGGCCTGGAATTTCGATAAGTAGTGACAGGGTTAGACTGACGAACCAGGTACTGCACGGGACAGGTGAGACAATATTACTTCACACTCAAGGTTGGAATGTCCAACATTCGCCCTTGAAAGTGCAGTTGCTTGGGTTGGCATTCTCTGACTGGTGATGGGTAAGAATCCCATTTAAAGTGAATATGCCCAATTTCAGTTCCACAAACAAACCGGTCCCTATTTATCATTCCGATACCAACCTGGTGCCAAAGTGGGGCGGTCTGCTGTGAGAGGCTAGAGGTTGGCACAAAGTAGGTGCATTGCAGGAGTTCAGCAGATGATGTTTGACTCAGAGTCTTAAAGTGGTGTACGTACAAGACTTGGGAACCCCTAATGCTGACACGGAGACCATCCAAGTAATGCTGAGTAGGAGACTCAACAGACTGGCACTAGGGAATTGGCAGTTTTGGTCCAGAGCATTATCGGCTGTGGTGAAAAAAGCCTGATTGTTTAATGGAAGTTTTGCATTATTTCTCAAGATTAACTCTATCCTCAAGTCAGCAGAAAAAGTTAGAATTCATCATTCAATAGCACAGACCTCAAATCTTGTCAATAGAGACATGTTGCCAAAACTTTTTGTCTTGAACTCATCAGGCTCACGCAAGAATGCCAAATTTCAAACAAATACATCAATTTATTTTAGTTCCTGTGGACCTTCTGTAATCAAGATAGTCCAATTCGCCTTGCACAGTAACTGGAAACCCAGCAGGTTGATTTCCCTCCAGTGTCCATCTACTTTCCTTTTGAAATCATTCCCTGCACCCACCATCCTTTGAGATGGAAAGTTCGGGGTGGTGATAAGAATTCGGTAAGGTTTGGAAAGACTTCACTGACAGCAAAAAGTATTTTACTGCTTTTGAGGTCTAAGTATTTTAAACCGAATGTGCGTCCCCATCCCAAAATCCAGGAACTTCTAACCACTCTATTCCAACGTCAGCATGTCCACGAGAGCGAGACTGACTTTAATTTATTATCTGTCAGTTTAGCCAGACTGACTGCAAGAACACTTTCTTAATGCTGTCTTCCTCAGAATGGGTGGAGGGGTGTATATTGCTTCACCTCATCCTGGAAAGACTGAGTTAATCCAGTCTCACTCCCATTACTGAAGGAACACTCACCTATGCTCTCATTTATCGGAGACTTGAACAACACCCGGTCTATTCAAGTCATACAGTATTGAAACAGGCTGATCAACCCATCATGTCCACACCGACCAGTAAACATCAAACTACACTAATCCCATTTACCTGCACTTGGTCAATAGCCAACTATACCCTGGCATTCTAAATGCTCATCTGGTTGCTTCTTAGATGGTGTGAATAAACTTGCCTCCAACACATACTCAGACAGTACATTCCAGACCCTAACCACTCACTGCCTGAAAAAGAAAATTTCCCAACATCACTTTTACTAAGTACATTAAATTGGTTTCCTTTTGTTTCCTAACCTGTTGAAAGTGGGGACATATGTTGCTCGATTTACTCTGCCCAGAGCATGAGTATTGTGTCCAGTCTGGTGAGGCCAAACTAATGTCTTATACAAGTTCAAGGTAACCTCCTGGCTCTTGCGGTCTATGTCCTTCTTAATAAAGCCTAGGATACTCAAGGCTTCATTAATTACTCTCTCACGGTGTCCTGCCGCTGAATTGATCTTTGACATAAACAACCAACCCTTCCTTCTCTCTCCTCTCTGCCTGCTGAAAAAAAACCTGTCTTTTTGAATGTGCATTCAGCCATCACCTCAGACAAACACCTTGGCATGTTCAACTGCACAAAGATCACTTCAGAAAAACGAGGGATTACTGCTGTTTTATCGGTATCAATACAGGTCTAGGAACATCACACTGAAGTTGAATGTTACGAGGTTCCACTGTAGACTACGTGTCAGAGCCTGCACCTGGATTCTCGAATCTATAATCCGTCGTAGACATGGTACCTCAAACATCCTCTTACAATGACTGTTTATTCAAACCACGAGGAGATTGAGGGGGGAACAACTGGAAAGCATCAAGACATTTCAGTTTGTCTCTTAAGTCTTCAGTAAAATACAACGCACTTCAGCGTTACCTAAATGGCATTACTCCCCAATTACAAGTGAGAACCAATCCAAACATCGCGTCTCAAGTTACAAAACTATGGAGTTTTAAATTAACCAACAAACTCTTCAACACGGGTCTTCAGTAAGTGCTGGAGTTCCTTGGAATGGAATGTAAAGGCAGTTTCTGCACCCAAAAATCACATAGAAGTAATCTTCACTTACATCTTGCCCTGTCTCCACTTCATGATGATTTGACAGATTTTCCATCTGACCCTGATCAGTCTTGTAGCCAGCGGTTCTATTCTGGATCAAAACCTGTGCAGGGTCTTTCCCAGTCTTTTCTTCTGTCTTCTGGTGCAAAAAGGTCATTGAAATGAAATTCTAGTGTTTCTAGCATCATGCACTTGTACTTCAGGATTCAACACCAAAAGGGACTGATCCCAAACAATGACAAGATAAAATGCATGCAGAAACATGCAAAAGGAGTAGCATGACAGAGGCCCAGCGGTGCTGCTTCTACAGAGAGCGTCTGTAACACAATGATACATAGCCATTTCCATTCAAATGGAACAGAACCTGTCTACTGCACCCCAGTTGTGGGGGCGGTGGTGGCAGCAGCACGTATGAGGCACTGCACCCCAGTTGGGGGAGGGAAGGGGGGTGGGGGGTGGGGGTGGTCAGCGTGTGAGAGGCACTACACCTCAGTGGGGCTCAGTGTCTATTGCTTATCTCAGAGGGTGAAATTGGCCACCATGGTGTACAGACATTCATGCCCTCATGCACTCCATGACTTTGCATTGCATTTCCATCCATTGTGGAACAAAAAGCAAACAGAACAAAAAAAAACCTTCTGCCCTCTCCACGTGCTGCATGCAAAACAGGCACTGAGCATTCAGCCACTGTGACCAGAATAGCAATAAAAAGTACTGACGAACATCCTTAGAGTTCACTTCCAATCCAATGGCAGGAAAACAAGCAGGAAAAGATGATGCAAGAGGCAGACTGTCTCCTGTCTGAATGTTTAAGTCTCGAAGTACTGGGCATGTCATTTCAAAAGTACCAGCTCCCAGGTCTCTCTCTGTTGCAAGTTCATCTCTTTACAAACATGGACTAATCTTTCTTGACACTGCTTGTTCACAAGCCAGCGTTAAATATCCAAATTAATTCCAAACTTAATTTATGAATCCCGAATTAATAAATCAGCCAAATGCAGACAACTTGGATTCCACAAAGAGTTTTGAAATATATTTAAAATAAGGGCTTGTCTTATGTAATGAATAGTATAATTATCAAGTTAAGTTGCAAATCACAATTAAAAGTAGTTGCTGGTTACATCTGAAAACATTATGGTTGAGCTATTTTCTGTGACTGGATAACATGGAATTTTCATTTGGCTGTCAACACAGATTTGAGTTTAAAAAATAAAATCTGTTTCAGGTATGATCATCTCCGTTTTCAAGAGAATGAAAATAAAAATCAATATTCAGAAGCAGAAACCAATACAGAAGTTGGCTTTGGAAGTTTTCACTCACCATAAGGCGTTTTATTTGATAGAGGACCAGATTAATGGCCTGAAATGTGGGAGCACCTCGCATCAATGTTTAGTTTCGGGCATCAGGAGGCTCAAGAGTCCAGCTATTCTGGATATTCTGCAATGGGAGCTCTGTCTGATAGAAACCATCCTGCCATCCCCTTCTAGATACAATAAAAAGGACCCTACCACAACAAAGGAACAAGAGTAGGCTACTCTGCCATTTCGAGCCTGCTCCACCATTCAGTGAGATCATAGCTGACATGATATTAACCTCAATTCTACATTCCTGCGTTCCCCCAATAATCTTTCATCCCATTGCTAATCAGGCACCTATCTACCTCTGCCTTAAAAACATTTAAATATAATGCACCCACTACCTTTTGAGGAAGGGAATACCCAAGACTCTCCATCCTCAATTTTTTCCCCTTATCTGTTATAAATGGGTGTCCCTTTACTTTTAAGCTACAACTAGAATCATTGAATCATTGTGTAGAGGAGGCCTTTTGCCCATCGAGACTGCACCGCCAACGAGAATCACCTGACCTGCAACTTCATCCCATTTACCAGCACTTGGCTCATAGCCTTCAATGTTATGACGAGCCAAGTGCTCATCCAGGTGCTTTTCAAAGGAAATGGGGCAACTCACATTCCAGACCATAACCAACCTCTGGGTCAAAAGGGTTTCCCCCTAAACCTCCTGCCCTTCACCTTGAACCCATCTCCCCTTATGACTGACCCTTCAACTGAGGGGAATAGCTGCTCCTTGTCCACACCATTCAATCTTGTACACCTCAATCAGATCGCCCCCAAGTCTTCTCTGCTCTAATAAAAACAATCCCAGCCTATCCAACCTATCCTCCACTTAAATTTTCCATCCCAGGCAGCATCCTGGTGAATCTCCTCTGCTCCCCCTCCAGTACAATCATATCCTTCCTGTAATGGGGTGACCAGAACGGCACACAGTACCCGTGTGGTCTCAACAAATCCTATACAACTTCAAAATGACTTCCCTGCTTTTGTAATCTATGACGCGATTGATAAAGGCAAGTGCCCCATTTTCCTTTTTCAGCCCCTTACTGCCCTTCTGCCTTCAGAGGTCTATGGACAATCACTCCAAATTCTCTTCATTCCATGGAACTTCCTAGTCTTATGCAATTCATTGAATATTTCCTTGTCAAATTACTCCTTCCAAAGTGCATCACCTCACACTCTTCACGGTTAAACTCCATCTGCCACTTATCTGTCCATTTGACCAACATGTTTACATCTTCTTGTAGTTTAAGACATTCAACCTCACTGTTAACCACCTGGCCCATTACTGTGACATCCACAAAAACTTACTAATCCAATTCCACACAGTCATCTATGTCATTTACATAAGTAACAAGTAATGGGGACCCAGCACAGACCCCTGTCGTGTGCCATTGGAGAATGACTTCTAGTCACTAAAGCAGCCTTCTGTCATCACCCTCTGTCTCCTACAAAAGGAGTCAATTTTGAATTCACTTTATCAAGTTACCCTATATCCAATGCACATTCGCCTTCTTGATAAGTCCCCTACGTGGGACCTTCTCAAAGGCTTTGCTGAACTCTACATAAACTACATCAACTGCACTACCCTCATCTACGCACCTGGAGACCTCCTCAAAAACTCCCATCAAATTTTTTAGGCATGACCTCCCTCTTACAAAGCCATGTTGACTATCCCTGATTAATCCTTGCCTCTCCAAATGGGGATAGATGCTCTCCTTATAATTTTCTCCAATAGTTTCCCTATCACTGACGTGAGACTCACTAGTCTATAGTTCCCGGCTCATCTCTACAACCCTTAAATAGTGGGACTACATGAGCTGTTCTCCAGTGCTCTGACACCTCCCCCGTAGCCTGAGAGGAATTACAAATATGGATCGGTGCCCTACAATCTCCTCCCTTGCCTGCCACGGCAGCCTGGGATAGAATTCATCTGGACCCGGAGATCTGTCCATTTTTAAGCCTGCCAACACCTCCAATATCTTATCCTTCCCAATGTCAATTTGCTTAAGCATCTTGCTGTTTCTCCCACTAGGTTTCACTAGAACCCATTGGATTTTCCCACAGGAGGAAACATCCTTTCCACAACCACCAGGTCAAGTCTCTTCAGGGTCTTCTGTTTCAGTTTAAGTCACCTCTGACTCTTCAACACTCCAGAGGATACTGGTCCAGCCTTTCAACAAAGGAATCCACTCATTCTAGGTATTCGTCCAGTAAACCTTCTCTGCATTGTTTCTAACACATTAAGATACTTATGTAAGTATGGTGAACAATACTGTACACAGTACTCCAGATGCAGTCTTATCAATACCCTGCATAACTGAGGCATAATTCTTGCACTCAATTCTTCTCACAACAAACCATGATAGGCTTTAGTTGTCCCTGATTACTAACAGGAGGTTAGTAATGCTAGTCTTCTGTTTTTCATGCACTCAGACACCCAAATCTCTCTGCTTCCCAAAGCTCTGCAGACTCCCACTATTTAGAAATATGCCAAAAAAAGGGACAATTTCACACTTTCCCAACATTACACTCCATTTGCTAGATTTCTTTGTTCATTCTCTTAACCTTTATTCTTTGTTAAGATTCCCCATGTCCTCTTCACAACTCACTTTCCTACCTACCATGCCTTCAGTCCCTTCATCCAAATTATTCTACCTAATTTGTGAAGAGTTGAGGTCCCAGTACTGACTCCTGTGGCACAACACTCATGGCATCCTGCCCAGCCGGAAAAGCCCCACTGATTCTACACTATTTGACCTCAGTGCCAAACACAGATCTCATTTTATTTGATATTGCTTTCAGTTTACTTTCTGGGTAGATGGTGGGTATGACATTGGTAGTTTTGCCAACTGTGATGGGGATTGTATGGGAATTCTTTTCAGATGCTGATGCTTCTTGGAACAATTTAGAAAAAGGGGAATTGTAACAAGTGGTGTAAACATAAAAATGGTCACTAAGAGACACAGTTTTCAGGCATTTGATTGGCTATTTCATGATTGCTAGCAGCCATTCATTGGTGGCATTTTAAACCAATGAAAATTTATTTTGAAGAGGTCATTTTTTTCTGAAACATCTCTCCGCAGATACAGCCTGATTCACTGAGTATTTTCAGGTTTTTTTTGCCTTTCCCTCAGATTTCCAGCATCTGCTGTATTTTGCTTTTGGGTCTTTTAAGTTTATGATTGGCTAAAATGTGTGTTTCCTGCCTCGACCCACCCCTTCCCCCAAGCAATTATTAAAATTGACAAATCAGCCCTGGTTTTTTTTTTGCCCTGTAGGCATGCACATGATTAAAAGAGTTTAAATTTAGGAACCTGGTTAGTCAGAGAGAGACAGGTGTTAGATGTTAAAAGAAGAAATTTAGAGGCCAGATTTAGCCATGCTTGGTACAGTACCGTTTTCTCATGAGCGAGCACAGAAGACTTTCCAGGTTCATAATCAAAAATGCTCCTTGGTTCAGCACGATACCTCCTTGTGTCAACTTTTTTATCTAGAGGTCCCCAGTCGTACCTAGAAAATGAGGGATATAAAAGAAAATTCAACCGTTAACTCTCCAGCATTTTCAGAAATGAAGAACTTCCCTGGACTTTAACCTTCGTACTGACACACATTCCTCCTCTTTAAATAAGCATGCCCTTCGATTTCCAGCACAGTTTGTGCACACCTTTCAGAATCTCGCGGGATGTGTATGAAAAGATTTCTTTGCATCAAGAACTGTGGCCAGATTTTTGAGAGATCTCTAAGTGCGGAGTAGATTGACTGCAGAGGGAAAACCAACACTATTTCAACTTGCAAGAACATTTATGTGGACCGTAGCAAGTGCATGTATGCACTGATCATCAAGCTTGTTTACTTCACAGGGAAACCACATACTGCGTGGAGACAGTGTTAAGCATTACATAGAATTTACAGCCATGAGAGCAGGCCACTTGGCCCAACTCCATTGATATATTTGATTATGTTAAAGGCTGTATGTAAATTAAAGTTTATGTTTGATTTATTAAAAAAACTTACTCTAAAATTCCACATTCAATTCAATGCACAAAAACTTTGATAAGTATGAAGAAATGCAGAGTAAGTATGATTACAATAATCCAGTATGAGCTTTCGACCTCAAGATGTCTTTTCAAAAAAAAAAAGAGAAGTCTTGCATTTATATAGACCCTTCCAAAATCTATGAGGACATTCCAAAGTAGTTGGCACCCAATGAAGTAATTTTGAAGTACTGGAACATGGAAAACGAGCCAAAACAATTTCAGCACAGCAAGATCCTACAAATGGCAATAAATCTGTCTTACTGATGCTGGTTGAGGGATAAATAATGACCAGGATATCTGGAGAACTCTCCAGCTTCTCATGGAGTTGCACCACAGGCTTGCGGAAACTGAGAAGACATCAGGTTAATGACTTCAACTGACAGATAGCAATTCAGACAATGCAGCGTTCCTTCAGTACCACACCAGAATGTCAGGCTAGGTTCTCTGTTAGAGTTGAACTTGAACTCTCAACCTCCTAACTCAAGACAGTGCTATCCCACCGAACCACAGAAAGTTATGAGGGAAGAAGGAGAAATGTCAGACTACCTTTCAGAGAGGGGCTTCAATGACGATGATCGAGTGGGTAAAGGCAGGGTTGCTGATCTCCGCTCAGCCACCTCTGAGTCGAAAGCGTCTCCTGTGCTTTTGGAACGAGGCACAATTGTCTGACTTTTCACTAAAAAGAATAAACGGAACCAGTTAGGGAAACAAACACGGCAGTAACCATGCCCCTTCGGGAACCCAGCTGCTTCAGTATCCAAGTTAGACAAAGAAAGTAGTAGGTTTCTTCCTGAGTTAGAGGATCTCAATCCAGTTGGTGATTGGGACAATAAAAACAAGCTTTTTGTCATGCTACCAGCTCTTCATTCATACTGCCCCCAGTAGTCAATGGAGTGAGGATGATAGGTTGGCACTATCCCAACTGTGCCCATCACTTCAAACTACTAGCTAGGTTCACAAATAGAAATTAGCCACTTCAACTACATTCTACTGCATTTCTTGGAGACCCGTGCTTGCCGGGAAAGCATTTTCCCTTCAAGCGAATTAGCCAAATGACTAAGTTTTGACATTCTCTGCCAATAAGGAGGCCTCAACTCCTCAAAAGACAGAGACAGGGTTCTGAAAGAGAGCCAAAAACTATGTTAATTTTGTACAAATAAACAACACTTGGCCTGCTCTCATGGCAGCACGGGATCAAACTACAGGAAAGAATTGTTGCCTTTTTAGGACAAAGAAGCAAAGATGAAAGCTTATGGACATGAGGGGGGAGGTGAAATAAATACACGGCCCAGAGATTCTAGATTGCGACTGATTGCAGCTTAGTGTTCCTGCTTGGTTTTGGCTCAGTCCATGAAGCAAAGTACAACACGTGAGCAGGGTCAGGAGTCACCCACTTGCTGTCTCTTTTAAGATTTGGATGCAGTAGAGGTCAGTCACTTTTACAATGGGATTGTGGTGTGCAAACTCGTCCCTGTCCTCTCCTGACAGAACCCAATCTCCATGACAGTGTAATTCTATGGCTCTGTGCAAGGAACAGCTCTAAGGATTTCAGAAACACCCCCACTCACACCTCCCTCCCCAAGTATTCTCAATAGACTACAGTTCAGTGGGTCTCAGATACCAATCTCCCCAACTCCCTATACAATACTCTCATTGGCACTGACAATATGGATTTGCACAAGTGCTGGCTAGCTGTGCATCATTAGCTATATAAGCCAACCTCATCTTGTGCCTACCTGACGTCCAATGGTTCCTTATCATACATGTTAGGAAGTGATGGTGGCATGTGGTAATGTCACTGGACTAGTAGTGAAGGGGCTCAGGCTAACGCACTGTGGACATGGGTTCAAATCCTACCACTTTAATTCAGTTAATAAATCTGAAAAGTAAAGCTAGTCTCATCGGTGGTGACCGTAAAACTATCAATTGTTTAAAAACCCATCAGGTTTACCAATGTCCTTTTCGGAAGGAAATCTGCCATACTTGGTCTGGCCTCAATGCGACTCCAGAGCCACAGCAATGTGGTTGACTCTTAAGGTGTCCTCAGAAATGGCCCCAGCAAGATATTTCATTCAAGGGCAATTAATGATGGTCAATAAATACTGGCCACATCAGATACGCCCACATCCCAAGCAAGAATAAAAACAGACAGTAAGCAGGAGGTAGCTGGCTTCCACTTGTCTACCTGTATCCCAGATGTCGTCTCTACTTACTGCCTCAGTCAAGATCAGCCAGCAGCTCGAAATAAATCTAGAGCAGTGGGGCTTGGCAACACTTTCCTGTAGCTGACCAAGGATTATTTTCAAAGCATAACGGCAGTATCAAATCTAAACAGAAGTGGTCAACGAGATCACTCCAATCTCAGGTGGATATTTTTTGGGTAATATCCAATCTTCTGACTATCAATGGCTTCAGGTCTGACCAATCACAAAGGTAGATCCTCGTTCACCTGTATCTCAACTCCCCAAACCCTTAACCCAATCTATTCCCATCTTGAGTGCTGGGTCAAGTTTTGATTAATGTGCCCAGGGGCTGAATTATAAATCTGTTTAAGAACTGCTCTGACCTACTAGACTTTTTCTGGACCTCCAGTCTTTGAACTCTGCAGAACAATTCATTGATTGCAACTTAAGTTTAAAATATCAAATTAATTTATTTCAACACCCACATAAACATCAATAGTGAAGTCTTACATTCATAGCTGGTATTCTGCCACTAAATTCTTCTAGTGCAGAAATTTTTTTTTTTAAAAAACTTCCATCGACAAGGTCTAAACTTTTAAAGAATAGAGTCTCCATAACATTGGAAAAACCTGATCATCGAAGTGGTTTCTTGGAAATTTATGCAACAATATGAACGAAGAGCAAAAGTGGGCCACTCAGCCCCTCGAGCCTGTTCTGCCAATTGGTAAGATCGTGGCTGATCTGGTTACTCCACATTCCCAACCTACTTTAATAACTAACCCTTATTAATAAATCTACCCATGTCTGCCTGAAAAATATTCAGAGACCCTACTTCCCACATCTTTGGGGGAAGAGCTTTAGAAAGAGAGTGGTTCAAAATGGTGGCTCAGTAGTTATCACCGCTGCCTCACAGAGCCAGGGACCTGGGTTCAATTCCACCCACAAGCCTCCTTTATTCTTTCATTCATTCTTGGGATGAGGGCTTCACTGGCAAAGCAGCATTTACTGCCCAAACCTAATTGCCCAGAGGCCAGTTAAGAGTCGACCACATCGACTCTGTCTGTGTGGAGTTTGCACATTCTCCAAGTGTTTGCATGGGCTTCCTGCCACAGTCCAAAGATGTGCAGGCTAGGTGGATTAGCCATAGGAAATGCAGAGTTGCAGGGATTGGTGGGAAGGCTGGCTGGGTTTAGGTGAGATGCTCTTCAGAGGGTCAGTGTGGACTTGATGGGCTGAATGGCCTGTATCCAAGCTGGAGGGATTCTATGAATTTTATCAGTTCAAGATTAACCTGTCCAACCCTTCCTCATCAAAACACCCATTCCAGGGGGTAATTAATTAACTCTTCTCTGAACTGCTTCCAACGCATTTACATAATTGCATTCAAACTGATTTGCTGAGATTCCTTAAACAGAATCAGCCTTTGACACCCCAGAAGGAAAAGATTGTCATGAGATACTAGGAACTGCAGATGCTGGAGAATCTGAGATAACAAGGTGTAGAGCTGAATGAACAGAGCAGGCCAAGCAGCATCAGAGGAGCAGGAAGGCTGACGTTTCGGGCCTAGACCCTTCTTCAGAAATTTCCAGTTTTTTGACAGTAAACCATTCCAATTTAAAAAGTGACTGATCCAAGAGCAGCACACAGTTATATTTCTTGTGTTAAGACGTTGGTATAAACCGACACAACTGCATTCTCAGGATATATGGGAATGCGGAAAGGCCACATTTATTTTGTTGAAGTAATTAAACTGAATTGCCTACTAGTCTCAGCCTTCAATAACAGGTTGTCATCAGATGTTATAAGGACCTAGCAGACTTCTTGACCAGTGAACACATGGTGTTCCTTTTTTAAACATTACAGGAGTTTCTACTATTAATTTTTCTGTTGATAACACCAAGCTCAAACAGACCCCATTTTCTCTGAAGCTAGGTCCATTCCCAACGGTGCATAGTTTAATGACAGTGAGACTTAGAGGTGAATATTTCTAAAAAGGTGGATCAGGTTGAGTGTACCTGTCAAGCTATTTAAATATGCCACCCTTTAAATTTTGGAAAAAAAAAGCTGCTGTGTCAGAGTAAAAATAAAACCAACCAGGCTTGTACTTACTACACAGGATAGGAGTGTATTACTGCAGATACTGGAATCTGTACTGGAAACAAAAATTACTGGAGATCACAGCGGGTCAGGTAGCATCCATGGAGAGAGAGCAAGCTAATGTTTCGAATCTAGACGATTCTTCATCAGAGCTGGCATGAAGTGTGGAGGGGACAGCATTTATGTAATAGTTGGGGGGTTGTAGAGTGCTGGGGACAAAGGATGGGGAGAGTGCAGATTAAGTGATTGGAATGTGAGGATAGCAGAACAATGGTGCGTCGAGCTGCCAGACAGGAAAGAACAGATAGTCCCACGGATGTGAGAGGGGGTGGCGGTATAGGAGCACATGGTGACAAACAATACATCCAGTAAAGCTAAAAAGAAAGGGGAGGAATGGGAGTAGAGTCACAATTTGCAGGTATCGAACTTAATATTAAGACCGGAAGGTTATAAAGTGCCTAGGCCTGAAGAGAAGATGTTTTTCCTCCAGTTTGCACTGAGATTCGCTAGAGCACTGCAGCATGTGGAGGACAGATAAGTGGGACACGCAAGCCGGATGCGTGTGCACAGGCTGGAGCTGTTCTGCAAAGCATTTGGTTTCTCCAATGTAGGCCACATTGGGTGCAGCAAATGCAATAGGCCAGATTGGAGGTGGTACAGGTTTGCTTCACCTGGAAAGACCATTTCTGCCCTTGGATGGTGAGCAGGGAAGTGGTGAAAGAGCAGGTGTGGCACCTTCTGTGATTGCGTGTGAAGAGGTGGTGGTGGTCGGTGCTTGTGGAATGGACTAGGGTGTCCCAGATGAAACTTTCCCTGTGAAATGCAGACAGGGGGAATGGGTGGGGTGGTGGAAAGATGTGTTGGGTGGTGGCGGCAGCGGCGTTCTGCTGGGGTTCTCTGAAATGGCAGTATGATCCTTGGAATGTGGATGAAAAGTGAGGACAAGGGGGACCAGATCATGCTGTTATGAGTGATGGGGAAGGGTAAGGGTGATAGGTTGGATGCATTGAGAGCCCTGTCAACCACAGTGGGTGGGAAACAATGGTTATGGATAAAGGAAGTCATGTCAGCAGCACTATTTTGGAAGGTGGCATCATCCAAACAGATGTGAGAGGTGAAGGAACTGGGAGAACGGGGTGGAACCCTTACAGGACATGGTGTGTGAAGAGCTGTAGTGAAGGTAGCTATGGGAGTCAGTGGCTTTGTAGGGGATGGCAGTGGATGAGAGGTGAGGGAAAGGGAGGAAACTGTTGGAGATGGACCATGTGAAAGTTAGAGAGGGGTGGAAATTTGAGGCAAAAATGAACAAATCTTTCTAGCTCCAGGTGGGAGCATGAAGCAGCACTGGAGCAGTCATTGAGGTGTGCAGAAAGTGAGTTGTGGGAGGGGCCCTGCATAGGACTGGATCAAGGATTGTTCCACATACCCCATAAAGAGGCACGCATAACTGGGACCCATGAGAATACCCGTATGCAGTCCTTCGACTTGGCAGAAATGATATGAATTAAAGGCGAAATTGTTCCGTGACAGAACAAGTTCAGCCAAGCAGAGTGGTGGTGGATGGGGAATGTTCAGGCCTCCGGTCAAGGAAGAAGCTGAGAGCTCTCAGACCATCCTGGAGGTGAATGGAGGTACAGAGGGATTGGTGAAGAGGAGGCAGTTAGGGCCAGGAACTGGAAATTATTGATATGGCAGAGGGCATCAGAGGAATCACGGATTAGGTGGGCAGGGTCTGGCCAAGTGGAGAAAGGATGGAGTCAAGGTAGGAGGGAATGAGCTTGGTGGGGCAGGACAAGCTGATATAATGGGCCTACTGAAGCAGTCTGGTTTGGGACTTTAGGAAGGAGGTAGAAGCGGGCTGTCTGGGGTTGGGATTATATAAGGTAGGAGGCATTTGGAGGTCGGTTGGGGGTTGGGGGTGGCGGGGGGGGGGGAAGTCTCTGGAGGCAATGAGGTCAGTGTCAGTTCTGGCAACAATGGCTTGACGTTCAGACGTGGGGTCATGGTCCATGAAGAGGTAGGAACAAGTGTCTGAGAGCTGGCATTGAGCGTCTGCAAGGTAAAGATCAGTGCACCAGCCTACAACAGCACCACCTTTGTCAATGGTTTTGACGACAAAATTAGGTTTGGACCTGATCAAAGTATCCGTTGTACTAACAACAGCTGTTTGACTCTAAGGACTTTCATTATAGTATTATCATCTATTGACGCCTTTCACAGTCTATCGTTATCAATGTTTTCTTAATGCGGAATTAATTACTTGAGGGGATTTATGTATTGAATGGACTGATCAATTGGGCTTACTTTTAAAATACAGTGAAATCTGTAATAGACACTTAGAACTTTATTTTCTTTCACCATAGCATGGCTCTTCAAATCTGCCTATTGTGGACATTGGGCAAGTTGACATGGAGGGTGGACAACGGCCCACTGGGTGACTGGGCAATGGAGGGTACAAGTGTAGACTGTTGGAAGATGGGTTGGCACTAAAGTAATAGAGTGGCTATGACAAGCCTTGGGGAGGACTGGGAGAACACGGTGGTACAGAGGGCAAGAGGCACAATGAGTGAGTGCGGTAGGAGGGCATTTCAAATCAGCCTGCCCCAGTACGTGGCAGCTCCGTGGCTGCCTCTGAAACATTTCTCGGGCAGTGGGCTGACTTCATCACACATCTGTCACCCTGAAGAAAGATCCCATTATTTGGGACACTTTATGCCCCAAGACAGGCAAGGCATGTAAGGAAATATCCCAACTCTTAGCTCTTGACTCAGCAGTGAAAATCCAGGACACTATTTTAAATTCAAAATTAGATTCAAACATATACCAAACAATCCTTTCTACTTAACAGTTTTCATACAAAATGATGTTTGGCAAAAAACATTGAAAAAATGTTAAAATGTCCTCGCTGCTCTGCAACTGAATATTTCGAAATGCGCTGTCCAATTTATCTTGTGACATAGCTTCAACCATGGGGAATTCATTTCCGTGGGAACTGGACAAGAAAGCACTAACAAGATGTATCTCTCTCACTCGCGTAGGATTAATCTACTGGACAGAGGATGATTCTTATTTAGCCTAAATTTAGGAAATTAATTTCATGGGTTGTGACATCATTGCTAAGGCCAGCCCGTGTTGTCAATTCCTAATTGCTTTCGAACTCTACATTTTGCTTGATCATCTTAGTGTTTGTTCAAGAATCAACCACATTGTGTGACTTCGGACGCACATCAAAGCTCAGGACAAAGTAAGGACGGCAGATTTCTTTCCCTGATGGAGAATTAGTGAGCCAGATCAGTTTTTACAATACTCGAAGATAGTTTCACTGCCAACATGGCTGAGATTGATTCTATACACAAAGATGCACAAAGTGTCATACACTATGGAAAAAGACCCTTGGGTTCAACTAGTCAATACCAACCATGTTCCCAAATTAAACTAGTCCCACCTGCCTGCGTTTGGCCCATATCCCTCCAAACCTTTGCTATTCACGTACTTCTCCAAACGTCTTTTAAACGTTGTAACTGTACCTGCATCAGCCACGTCCTCTGGAAGTTCATTCCACACACAAACCACTGTGTGTGTGAAGAAGTTGCCCCTCGTATTCTTTATAAATCTTTCTCCTCTCACCTTAAAAATATGCCCCCTAGCTTTGAACTCTCCCACCTTAGGGAAAAGACCTTTGCTATTCACCTTATCTATGCCCCTCACGATTTTATAAACCTCTAGAAGGTCATGCTTAAAAAGTTTTTGAGAGGATTAGTAGCTCGGGTTGCGGATGAGGTTGTAGACTTGCTAGGTAACATTGTCAGTGTGCCTCCGGTGGAGTGTTGGGGTATAACAATAAATAAACAACAAGCCAGACAGAACACCTACGCTTCACAGGAGACGCACCGACGATGTTACCTAGCAGGGTGACGAAGTGTCTGCAATTAAACACACTGGCTCAGCGAGCAAGTCTACAACCTCAAGGTCATGCTTGTTTCAATTGAAGCATTCACATCAGAAGTGGAACCCGTTGAGGGAGTTATACTGCTGGATGCATTTGGATCAAACAGCAAATATCTGATTGGTTGCTGACCAGCAAATCAGCACAGCCAAGGGTTCAATGTAATCAGGGCGGCACGATGTCCCAGGGGTTAGCACTGCGGCCTCACAGCACCACGATTCCACCCTCGGGCGACTGTCTGTGTGAAGTTTGCACATTCTTCCCATGTCTGCGTCGGGTGCTCCGGTTTCCTCCTCCCACAGTCCAAAGATGTGCAGGTTAGGTGGATTGGCTGTGCTAAATTGCCCATAGGGATGTGTTATTTAGGTGGGTTATAGGGGGAAGGGTCTGGGTGGGATGCTCTGGAGGTTCGGTGTGGACTTGTTGGGCCGAAGGGCCTGTTTCCACACTGTAGGGATTCTATGATTCTATTCTATATAATTGAGTGAAACTCACCGAATCAAGTGGAAAGATACTTCTATAACTTGGCTGGCCATAAGGCCAGTGCTGCTCCTGATTCCAGTTTCCCAATGGATAGTGAAGTTAGAGTGATTGCAATATTAACCTTAAATTCAGGAGGAGGCAGAGGAGTGGTGGTAATGTCACTGATCTAGTCCAGAACATTTAGCCCATGTTTTAGGGACAAGGGCTCAAATGTGACTATGGCAGATGGTGAAATTTGAATTTAATAAGATCTGGAATAAAGAGCTGACCTAATTGTGACCATGTTACCGTTGTGGATCATTGTAAAAACCCATCTGGTTCACTCATGTCCTTCAGGGAAGGGAAATGCAGCCCATACCTTAGCTAGCTGACATGTGACTCCAGACCTAAAGACATGCAATTTATCTTTCAGTGCCTTCTGGACATTTAAAAATCACAGAATCCCGACAGAATCAAAGAAGGCCATTTGGCCCATCGAGTCTGCACCGACCCTCCAAAGGGCATCCCACCCAAACCCAGACCCCTTACTCTATCCCTGTAGACCAGCGTTTACCATATCTAATCCGCCTGAACGCTACAGGTAATTTAGCATGGCCAATCCACCTAGCCTGCACATCTTTGGACTGTGGGAGGAAACTGGAGCAACCGGAGGAAACCCGCACAGACACGGGGAGAATGTGCAAACTCCACACAGACAGTCCCCTAAGGGTGGAATTGAACCCGGGTCCCTGGCACTGTGAGGCAGCAGTGTTAACCACTGAGCCACCAGACAGACAATAAACGCTGGCCTAGCCAGTGATGCCCATATCCCATGAATGATTTTAAAAAATAAATAGATAAAAAGGATGAGTAAGAACAGCCATGAACTTATTGAATGGTGAAACAAGCTCAAGGGTCTATGTTTAGTAAAGTTTTAGACAGAAAGCTAATACTTACTGTCTTCAGAATAATGGTACCGCGGAGAATAGTATTCCGAGCCATCACCTGCTGGAAAAGCATACAATATGTTAATGTTAACATTCAGCAATTCACACACATTCCTGACCAACTGCTCAGTCAGCATCAGGCTCACCCTCAAATTCGCTTCATTGGTTGTCCCCACCAACTCAAACACTGGGAATTCCGTGAAACGTTTGCAAACTAACTTTACATAAAGTTATAAGTCTACAGTTCATCGATTTTGGACTAAACAGTCAGCTGCTGTGTGGGGAGAGTTTCCAGAAACGTCTAAAACTTACTCTCCTAGAACCAGACCTTCCCCATCCGAATTTCATATCTTTGGAAAAATTGATCCTTGAGCCATTTTACTTTTCCACATAAATTTGTGCCTTTTGACCTGATCGAAGTATGAATGAATTCTTGTATCTCCCCATGAATTTCCAAATAAAATCAACGCGGAGGCCACAGTTTGACACAGTTCCACCCTTCACTTTTTCCTCAGGACCCCATGATCAGACTGGGGCCTTGAAGGTGCCAGGCCAGTATTGAACAAAGTCTGTGTTATTTGCAGAATCATCTAGCATTGAAGGAAGCCATTCAGCCCAATGTGCCCGTGCCAGCCCTTTCAAAAGAGCACATCACTACCTGCTTTTACGCTTTGCAAAATATTCCTTTTCAATCAAGTATATGGTTCCCTTTTGGAGGTTGCTCCTTAAGTTACATCACTAACCTTTTGGCCATTTTCTAATCTAAATTAGAACTCTCTGTTCAAATTTAATGCGGTTCTTTTGCAGAATACGTTATACTCACATCTTCTTGGTTACTGAGCATCCTGTCAGTTCCCTGCTATCTATTTCACCAAGACACCACAAAACTCTGAACCTTCACAGAATCCCCGCAGTGTGGAAGCAGGCCATTTGGCCCATCAAGTCCACACTAATCCTCTGAAGAGCATCCCATCCAGACCCACCTTTTACTCTATCTCCGCATTTCCCACCCTCGACACTATGGGCAATTCAGCATGGCACATCTTTGAACTGCTGGGAGGAAACTGGAGCATCCGGAGGAAACCCACACAGACATAGGGAGAATGTGCAAACTCCACACAGACAGTTGCCCGAGGGTGGAATTGAACCCGGGTCCCTGGCACTGTGAGGCAACAGTGCTAACCACTGAGCCACCGTGCTGCTAATAAATCACCCTCGAACCTCTACTACTGTTCAAAAAACAAGCTCAGCACCTTACAGTTTTCCATGAGACTGATGCCCTTCATCAAATGCTTCCCCAGACAGAAACGAATGCCTAGTAGAAGGCACCAGTCACAGAGCAAAAGGAATTTATAGACTGGAGTCTCTGGTGGTACACAAGACAGCGAAGAAGGCAGAAAGGTACCTTTGAGAAACTCTCTCTGAGCAATCTCGGAGAAGACATAGGTTGGGGTGTAAGTGACCGTTTCTAGGGAAGAAATGGAAAGAAATGGAACTGAGACAGAACAATGAGAACACGCAGCAGCAAAGTAAAACTCAGGAATGATCATCTGAGAAAAGGAAACAGAGTGAAGCTGAAACGAATTGCATTGAAGAAATGTGAAAGCTGTTCCAACACTGAGCACGTATGCAAACAGATTTTTTGTCACCTCTCTCCTGAAGCCATGGATTTATCCTGGGTACAGTCCCAGCACTGCACACAAAGTGGCCACACACTTTGTGTGACAACATACCCCCCTGATGAGGCTAGGTTTTGTAAGGAGATAAGGGTTAGGTGTCAGATGATGTCTGCCAGTACACGGGGGAAGAGCAGCTGGCAGTGGGGTGGGGAGAACATGACAGAGATGGGGGAAAGAGGCAAATATGCATGTGTGTGTGTGAGACAGACACAGAGAGAGAGAGACAGAGAGAGAGAGAGACAGACACAGACACAGAGAGAGAGAGAGAGAGAGAGAGACAGACACAGAGAGAGAGAGAGAGAGACAGACACAGAGAGAGAGAGACACACACAGAGAGAGACAGACACAGAGAGAGAGAGACAGACACAGAGAGAGAGAGAGAGCGAGAGACAGAGACAGAGAGACACAGACAGAGAGACAGAGAGACACAGACAGAGAGAGAGAGAGAGAGAGAGAGAGAGAGAGAGAGAGAGAGAGAGAGAGAGAGAGACACAGACAGACAGACAGACAGACAGACAGACAGACAGAGAGAGACACACAGAGCGACAGACACAGAGAAAGAGCACGTGAGGGACAGAGAGACAGACACAGAGAGACAGACACAGAGAGAGAGAGAGAGAGAGCGAAAGACACACAGAGACATAGCGAGAGACTGACAGAGAGAGACAGAGAGACACAGACAGACACAGAGAGAGCAAGAGACAGAGACACAGACAGAGGCACAGAGACAGAGAGACAGAAAGACAGAGAGACCCAAAGAGAGAGAGGACCTGTGTGCATGTGTACGTGCGAGTGAATGGGAAAGTTTTTTTGCGCACATGCGTGGGAAGCAAAAGGCTTTAGCTAGCACCCAGGCAACCCACAGGTGGCCCAGCCAAGCTCAGGATAGGAAGCAGGTTGTTTGACTGCAAGAGGCATCACAGCTGGTACTAGTACCCAGAGTGGTCACGAGCATCTGGAAGGAGCCCCTGACCATTGGACTTTTTTTTCCCCCAAGCTCAGAGGTGCCTGTTCCTCCTCACTCTGGCTTGGATCAACATTGTAGCAAGAAGTGATATTACTGAAACGGTATTCCAAAGATTCAATTGAATACTCCGAGTTCAAATCCCACCTCGGCAGCTGGGGAATTTAAATTCAAGCAAGGAAAATTTGAGGGGAGAAAACACTAGTCTTGGGAATTGTGACTACAAAGCAACAGAATTGCTCTCGAATGTCCTTTAGGGAAGGAAATCTGTCATCCTTGCCCAGTCTAGCCTATATGTGACGCCAGACCCACAGCAATGTGGAAATGTTAGTTACCCTCTGCAATAGCCTAGCAACCTACTCAGATTAAGGGCAATTAGGGATGGGCATCAAATGTTGTGATGCCCACATCCAAAGATCCCAGCTGTAGTCAGGATGGATTGTGGGGCCTGAATCTATTCCTGATACACAACTCTCCATACTGCACTGCAGCAGCTTTCATCCCCAAACTCCATGGTAGTTCCCAGATTTGACATGTCTACTTTTTTCCCCTTTGGCCAGGGTGGGGGAAAGAGCAATAAATATAAAAATAGATAAAAAGGTTAGCACAAAGAAAGGCTATTCTGCCCATCAAGGCCATGTTTATCATTTTCATCAATAGCCACCCTAATCCCATGAACACACTCAGTTCCCATATCTTTTTTTCATTTATTACAAACCTATTTCTGAACTTTAATATCGTCTCTGCCTCAAATACCCACTGAGGAAGTGCATTATAGAATAAATGACACCAATAGAAAGAAATGCTCAGTTTACATCCCTGCAATATAATCTGCTGGGGCATTACAGAAGACATGCATCGGAATCAAGGAGCTGACAGCAAGCTAGCAATGGATTAAACATGACATTGAACAACAACTTGGAATAACTGTGGCATTTGACAGGGTTTAAACACTTGACAGCATCTCTCTCTCTCTCTCTCTCTCGCGCGCGCGCGCGCGCGCACACACACACACAAAGATGGCAAAGACACAGACACACAAGCACAGACAGGGAGATAGAGAAATACACACACACACAAAGACAAAGAAATACAAGCATAAACAGGGAGATAGAGGGATCTCTCTCTCACACACACACACACACACACACACACACACAGATACCTTCTCTCTTCTGCTGGCATTCAGGAAGCTCAGGAAAGCTGTAGGTAGGGTGATACGGATTTTCTTCAGGAGTGTCTGAGTGAAAAGGTAAGAAAGCAAGAGACAAAACAAAATATGGGAAAATATAGTAGAGGTTCAAAAGTGAGAAGACAAGCTGCATCACTTGGAAAGCACGGAGAAATAAACCATTTTGAAAAAGAGGAGAATGAAAATGTGGACAGAGCATTACCAAACAAATAAAACAATCAAATTAACACCATTGGTTTATTGAAAGTAGGCTGCCAGGTCAGCCTGTACCAACTTGCATTAAATAACACATCACACATTTTGGTGCGCATGAGAGGGCAAGAGTATTCTGAGGGGTGGGGTCTGAATCTTGGGTGTGTGAATATGGCTGAATGTAGGTGTGGGCACATGTGTGTGTGTAACTGAATGTAGGTGTGAGCGAGTGTGTGAAAGAATGTGGGTGCAGGAATGTGTGAGTGAGCAAGTGAGTGAATAATGTGTGGGTGTGGGTATGTGCGAGTGTGGGTGTGTCTAGGTAGGGGTGGGCGGGGTGAGTGTCTTCTATTTGATTTTCCTTTCAATTATTTTCCCCCTGTTTATTTACATAAAAACTTTCCCCCTCGAGACTATCCATCTATCTATGCCATATCTATCTCAGTCACTCCTTGTCTACAATAAGTGTCACATTCTATCCACGTGCTGGCTGAAGATGTTTCTCTCAAATTCCTGATTGGATTTGTTACTGGCATCTTATATTTACAAACACTCCAAGTTCTGGATCGCCCTGCAGGAAGAGAAACATCTGCTCCCAGCCAACCCTATCAAGGACATTCATCATTTCCATGAGCTCCTCAGCCTTTTCTTTTCTTGTGGAAAACAGAGTGCCAGGCTGTGACTGGACCAAAGAAAGGTGGAGGCACACAGAGTCACAACTCCCCTTGTAGATACCGTACTGAGGAGGCCAGTAAAGAAACAGTAATACTTGGTACTAAGTGTACTGGTCGTACTGGAGCACCGTTCTTAGGTATATGGAACAAGTTGGACCAGTATTCATCATTCACAAGTTGTTCAATGGCTTGCAGACTATAGGGAGGCACACGGCTCAATTCCGAGGCACCGGGAACCCAGTGACGACGACTTCAGTTGTCCTGGGGACCACATTACCTTTGCTGACTTTGTGGATCTGTTTGAACATGGTCTTGTACCAATCTTTGGGCCTCTCGACATTCTGTGAAGACACAATAAATTGGAGTGAAAAATATTAAAAAGAGAACACTATGGACAGCATGCCCCATATCAGGGACAGTGAGAAACCGCAGCCCAGCCGCACTACACACTAATGTAGGCAACACCAAACTAACAGTCTGTGACTCTCTCACCTTAATACCCAGGTCTTCCGGTGCGATGAAGGAGGACTGAGGCATCCGTGTGACTTTCTGCCATTTACTATCCATTGCCGTTGCTGTGTGCACAGGAGGAGCGACTGCGTCCGAAGCTGGGACTTGGGTTTTATGATCAGTTACTGTTTCTGGCACAGAATCTACAAAGAAAGTAAACAGCACAAATATGTGCAGTGACAGAAATACACCAAGTTTGTAGCAATGGTGAAACCATTCTGGCCACACAATTCCTATTAAGGAAACAAGTGGAATCTTTGTGTAACCTCTGGGGTTAACTACAGTTTGGCTGCAAGGACTGGTGACCTGAGCTTGCTGACTGCCTGTATCCCCAACTGACTAGGACAAGTTAACAACAAGTGACAAACAAGAGAGTTCCTTTTCTGCCCCCCACCACCCCCACCCCATGCAAAAGGAACTAAACTCTGGTTATTGTTGAACACACGTTAAACACAGTTGTGTTGTCTGCTGACCATCAATTTTTAACAATAGCTTTCAAACTTGCCCTCCCTTCCCCCCCACAACCCTCCACAGTCACTTACCCAGTGAGGGGGGTGGGGGGAAGGAACGGAGGGAGGGTAAGTGGGAACATTATTTTTTGAGGCACTCTGGCCAAAGTTATTCCATGTAGGGTGGATTTTCAGGCTGAGCAGATAAATACTAGGTAGAAGCAACAACTTGTGGTTAAAGTCAATATTCCAGTTCTATTAAATCCTAAAGCAAAAAAGGACGCTACCCGGCCCACTGTTTGTGCTGGATCTTGGGAAGACGTATCTAACTCGTCTCTCAGCCCGCACCACCCCAGCTTTACCCTGAAAACGCCTCCTTTCCAGTCACCATCTTGGAAGGCTCCGATTGAATTTTTCAGCTGTCTGTCCAAGCCCTGTTGATCAGAGCCTGCTCTGAGAAGGTAATCTCATCCAAACCTCAATTTTGGGTGATCACTTCAAATCCATGACCTCCAATTATTGGCCCTCTCTTGCCAACAGCTTCTTCCCCACTCCTCCATCAAATTCATTGCCCACCCTTCCCTGCTCTAAAGGAAAATAATATCAGCTTCTCCAGTCTCTACCTGTAACTGAAGACCCTATTGCTCGGATAAACCTCTCTACACCCTCATGAAGTCTTTGGGATCCATATTAAAAATGACAGACACATTAAGGAGACAAAAATATAGTTTAAATATCTCAGCCTCAAATTCAAACTTCGAACGATTTCCACATTCACGAGAGCAATGCAATGAATCCTTTTAAAACCCATCCAGGTATGTAAGTTAATGTCAGGCTCCCTGAAAAATCATCAGATCAAAACAAAAATGTGGCAAGATTTTGTTTGATTTGAAAATCCATTGATGGGATTTGAATAGCACTGGCTAGACCAGTATTGGTTGTCCATCCCTAACAGGCAGTTAACAGTCAATCACATCACCATGGATCTGAAGTCACATGCAGGCCAGACCAGGTAAAAGAGGGCAGATTTCCTTCCCTAAAAAGGACATAAGTGAACTGGATGGGATTTTACAGCAGTGGTAAATACATGGTAGTCATTGTTCCAGAATTCTTTATTGAATTAAATTTGATCTGTCAGAGTCAGATTTGAATCCACGGCCTCAAAACATCTGCCCAAGATTCTGGATTACTGGTTCAGTGACATTATCAATATATCACAATCTCCCCGATTCAATTAACTGGGTCATGTTCGAGCTGCCAAGCGGTTCCCCGTCTCATGGCATGTGCAACTCAATTCCACTTGAACTGTTATGCCAAACACTTGGTACTTCAGAAGGGACAGAGTGTGAAGGGGACACTAACAGTGTCACCCATACATCCCTAACCCGCAAGGCAGCCCTAATGCTGCTGTTGTATTTTACAGTCAATTATTTCCGCCCCGAGCCAGGTCACAGGTTGACGGCAGAACATAACACTTCAGAAGGAAACGTGACATTCGCTGAGTGCCTTCTCTTACCTGACTGGCTGTTCAAACGCTTCTGCTGTTCTGGAAAGAGACAAAAGAAATAAAACGAAGTCAAACACAGAGACTCAGATAGGACACTGTGCTTAACTTGCTCATACCTCCCCCATAGGGGTGAAGATAGAGATGGCTACACACACATTGGGGTGATGTATTTGATTCACCTTCAATGTAATCTTCATCATCGTCATTAGCACACACCAACAGGCTATTCACCTGTAGAAACATCAAGACCCGCAGCCCCTTATTAAAAAGTTTGTGTTTTCGTTCAGTCACCAACAGGAAATCAAAGTCATCCTGCCCCACGCCCCTCACAACAGAAGCCAATCGTTGTATCTTCAGGACAGGCCTAAGGGCTGGTGAATACATGGAGCAGTGCAGGGAGATCTTTGATTCAGTTACAAAGTGAGTGTTGAAGTTATCAAGCTCCGGCTGTGTCACTGCAGCGCAATAATCCACCACACCAGTAGGAGGAGCTCTGTGTTCATGTCTGATACACACACTCCCCAGGTCTGGTGTCCAATGTATCGACAGATTCAATTAAACTTGCAGAATTTGAACATAATGCCCAAACTGCTTTTTAAAAATCCAGCTCTACTGCAACTGTACGCAGTGTTGCACTGCGAATGGTTTTTGTTACCATACTTGGGAGGGATACATTTGCATTGCAGGTTCACTAAGCCGATTCCCTGTTGGAGTTATCTCACAACAAAAACACTAGGGCCAAAAACATTAAGGTTCAAGAACGAAAGGCGATTAAAAAAAAAAGAGGTAAAAGAAAGTCAAAGATGCTGGAGTCAGAGACAACACAGAGTGGAGCTGGAGGAACACAGCAGGCCAGGCAGCATGAGAGGAGCAGGAAAGCTGAAGTTCCGGGTCTGGAGATAAAAGGTACTGCAGATGCTGGAGAATCCGAGATAACAAGCATGGGGCTGGATGAACACAGCAGGTCAAGCAGCATCATAGGAGCAGGAAAGCTTGACGTTTCAGGCCTAGACCCTTCATCAGAAATGGGGGAGGGGAGATTTTGAAGCTTGTGAAATCCACATTGATACCATTGGGCTGCAGGGTTCCCAGGCTGTTCCTGCAGCCTTCGGGTGGCATCATTGTGGCACTGCAGGAGGCCCAGGATGGACATGTTGTCTGAGGAACGGAAGGGGGAGTTGAAATGGTTCGCGACTGGGAGGTGCAGTTGTTTGTTGCGAACTGAGCGTAGGTGTTCTGCAAAGCGGTTCCCAAGCCTCCACTTGGTTTCCCCAATGTAGAGGAGGCCACAACGGGTACAGCAGATGCAGTATACCACATTGGCAGATGTGCAGATCTGGCACATCTGCCTGATGTGGAAAGTCTTCTTGAGCCTGGGATTGGGGTGAGGGAGGTGGTGTGGGGGCAGGTGTAGCACTTCCTGCAGTTGCAGGGAAAAGTGCCGGGTGTGGTGGGGCTGGAGGGGAGTGTGGAGCAGACAAGGGAGTCGCGGAGGGAGTGGTCCCTCCGGAAAGCAGATAAGGGTGGGGAGGGAAAAATGTCTTTGGTGGTGGGGTCGGATTGCAGATGGCGGAAGTGTCGGAGGATGACGCGTTGGATCCGGAGGTTGGTGGGGTGGTACGTGAGGACGAGGGGGATTCTTTTTTGGTTATTATTGCGGGGACGGGGTGTGAGGGATGAGTTGCGGGAAATGCGGGAGACACGGTCGAGGGCGTTCTCGACCACTGTGGGGGGGAAGATGCGGTCCTTGAAGAATGAGGACATCTGAGATGTACGGGAGTGTAATGCCTCATCCTGGGAGCAGATGCGGCGGAGGCAAAGGAATTGGGAATAGGGGATGGCATTTTTGCAGGAAGGTGGGTGGGAGGAGGTGTATTCCAGGTAGCTGTGGGAGTCAGTGGGCTTGAAATGGACATCGGTTTCTAGGTGGTTACCCGAGATGGAGACAGAGAGGTCCAGGAAGGAGAGAGAAGTGTCGGAGTTGGTGAACTTCAGGTTGGGGTGGTAGGTGTTAGTGAAGTGGATGAACTGTTTGAGCTCCTCGTGGGAGCACAAGGCGGCGCCGATACAGTCATCAATGTAACAGAGGAAGAGGTGGGGTTTAAGGCCACTGTAGGTCTGGAAGAGGGATTGTTCCACGTAACCTACAAAGAGGCAGGCATAGCTTGGGCCCATGCGGGTACCCATGGCCATCCCCTTTGTCTGTAGGAAGTGGGAGGAATTGAAAGAGAAGTTGTTGAGGGTGAGGACGAGCTCGGCTAAGCGGATGAGGGTGTCGGTGGAGGGGGATTGGCCAGTTCTGCGGGACAGGAAGAAGTGGAGGGCCTTTAGCCATCTGCATGGGGAATACAGGTATATAGGGACTGGACATCCATGGTAAAAATGAGGTGTTGGGGACCGGGGAATTGGATGTTCTGGAGGAGGTAGAAGGAGTGGGTGGTGTCATGGATGTAGGTAGGGAGTTCCTGGACCAAGGGGGTGAAAATGGAGTCTAGGTAGGTGGAGATGAGTTCGGTGGGGCAGGAGCAGGCGGAGACAGTGGGTCGACCAGGGCATTCAGGTTTGTGGATTTTGGGAAGGAGATAGAAGCGGGCGGTGCGGGTTTGGGGAACGATGAGGCTGGAGGCGGTGGGTGGGTGGTCACCTGAGGTGATGAGGTTGTGGATGCTTTGGGAGATGATGGTTTGGTGCTCGGGGGTGGGGTCATGATCTGGCGGCGGTAGGATGTGGTGTCAGAGAGTTGGCGCCTGGCCTCAGCAACGTAGAGGTCAGTGCGCCATACTACGACTGCCCCTCCCTTGTCCGCGGGTTTTATGGTGAGGTTGGGATTGGAGCGGAGGGAGTGGAGGGCTGCACGTTCTGCAGGGGAAGAGGTTGGAGTGTTTGAGAGGGGTAGAGAGGTTGAGGCGATTGATGTCTCGACGGCAGTTGGAGATGAAGAGGTTGAGGGAGGGTCGGAGGCCTTGGGGTGGTGTCCAGGAGGAGGGCTTGTGTTGGAGGCGGGAGAAGGGGTCAGTAGAGGGAGGGTTAGATTCGCGGTTGAAGTAGTAAGCGTGGAGGCAGAGGAAAAACTGCTCAATATCCAAGCGTGAGTGGTATTCATTGATATGTGGGTGGAGGGGGACAAAGGTGAGCCCTTTCCTGCTCCTATGATGCTGCTTGGCCTGCTGTGTTCATCCAGCTCCACACCTTGTTCCGGGTCAGGACCCTTCTTCAGAAAGGGAGTGTTTGGCTGGGTGGGATACAGAGAAGATACCACCGCTCATGGGGGATCACTGTTTCAAAACGGGGGTCTACAATTTAAGATTGAGATGAAGAAGAATTTTGTCTTTCAGAAGGTCATTAGCTTTAAGTTATCTCACACAGAACAGCAGAGACTGGGTCATTGAATATATTAAAGGCTGAGTTAGACAGAGTTTTGAGTGACAAGGGTATTAAGGATTTTGGGGACAGACAGGAAAGCAGAGTTAAGGCTACAACCAAATGAGCCACGATCCAATGGAATGGCAGAGAAGGCTGGAGGGGCCAAATGGCCTACTCTGGCTTCTATGGGTCATTGTGTAGGGAATGCAGGAAGAGGAGGAACCGTGTCCATCTGAACTAAAAAGGTAGTGGGTGTAAACCCAGTTCCCAAGACAAGAGAATGTAATCCAGCCTGGCAATCCAATGCAGTATGGAGAAAGAGTGCTGCACTGCCACAGCTGGTATTTTTTAAGGTGAGATTTTCAACCAAAATCTTGTCTGCCCTCCAACATGCACTGAATGAAAAATATCCCTCATGGCTATCCACGAGATAACATCCTGAACCAATATCGATTCTCTACCACCTTCAATATCGAAACAGAAATCATCAGGACAATATTTTCATTGTTGGACCTTGCTGTTACAACACTTGATAAATCCTTCGCTGGTTGTAAAGGCTGTGAAGGCGCTATACAAATGCAAGAACCAAAAACAGAAACTGCTGGAAAAGCTCAGCAGGTCTGGCACCATCTATGGAGAGAAATCAAAGTTAACGTTTCTGTGACTAAAGTTGAAATGTGACCTCTGATTTCTCAACAGAAGGTGATGCTACTCCTGCGGAGCCTTTCCAACAATTTCCGCTCGTGCTTCTGATTTCCAGAATCCGCAGTTCTTCCATTCAGTTTTTATGTAACTGCAAGACTGTTTGTGGGAATCAAAGCATCTTGAGGCCATTTTAAGCAGACACTCATCTTGCTGATGGGAGTTCAACTGGGGATGCTGTTACTTCATATGACCCAGTACCTTCCAACAACGTCGTGTTCAAACTAACCGGGATCTGTGGACAAGTTCCTGCCTTAACACTGTTGAGTGGATGTTACCAAAAGCCATTTCACTCTGTGCAGGTTACATGGGATTTCCCTGCTCAGTGCTGAACATCTGACTTTTCCAGAAAGGGGCTGCTCAGACAGGAGGGAGTGGAACAAAAGTGACAAGCACCAGGCAAGTTAAGAATCACCATCTCCCCCAGGGGTCTCCTTCCCCTTCCTCTTCTAGAGCCACCCACTACTGGTGACAAACTCCAAAAGACAGCAAATCTCCCCCCATCCCACTTCTGAATCTCATGCACACACACTCTGTTGCTACAGAGGTGACCCTGGGGGTGCAGACAGTCAGCCACAAGTGGGTGTCCAAACTGAACCTAATCATCTGTCTGTCTGAAATCCAAATCGCAAAGCCTGGGACTCCCCCACTCCTGCTTCACTTCCGTCACTCTGACCTAGGGCTGGCTGCACTGCACAGTGACATAGGCAAACCTTTGTTTATTCCCATGTTCCAGTCAGCTCTGGCTGTACATGTTCCTCCCACTGCATTAACTATATCACATCCCCCTCTACCAGCTTTATAATATATAGCCACAACCAACTCCAAAGAAAAGCCGGTGTTGAGGTCTTCAGTCTGAAATTCCCTCACGAAAACTCTCTGCCTCTCCGTTTCTATTTCTGCAAAACACTGCTGAAAGGACCTCTTTGACAACACATTGGTCATCTGTCCCTCATGGGGCTTCTTGGTGTCAAATCCACTCTGAAGGAGGGTCATTGGGCCCAAACGTTAACTCTGCCTTCTCTCCACAGATGCTGCCAGACCTGCTGAGTTTTCCCAGAAATTTCTGGTTTTGTTTCCGATTTCCAGTATCTGCAGTTGTTTGTTTTTTTTAAATTTGATGTCAAAATCTTGTTCGCTTGTATTCCGACAGCTGCATTGGGCTGCCTCCCCATGCGAAAGGCACTATATTAACGAAGGTGGAAGCTCCTACTGACTCTGGTGTCCAGTGTTGCAATGGGAAAGGGAGGTATGTGAATTCTTAAAAACACAGGATCCCTGAGCAGTCAATTCCAGAGTTCTTGATAACACCATCCAAACCCCCAGATTCAAAATTACACATTAAAGAAATCATTCAAATCGGTGAAAAATTTCAAAATTTCAAAAGGGCCTTTTCCAGATTAACCTGAGTTTCTCCCATCTTCCCCCATTCCCCCCAAACCCCCCATCACTCTGATTGGATACATTCCTGGAGATTTCATCACGCGACCTGCTGCTCCAAATACCCTGCCCTGTTCCCCTGGCAATCATTCATGGATCAGTGTTTCCTCAGTATCACTACCTGAACCAACTAGAAAGCAAAGGATCAACCTAATCAATCTTCCCTGGACTGTCTCCAATGCAGTATACTTTGCTTTAGGCAAGGAGCCCAAAACTATTCCCAACATTCCAACTGAGGTCTAACACATTGTATAGTTTTGGCAAGACGTCCCTATTTTTACACTCCATTCCCCTTTGAAGTAAAGGCCAACATTCCATTAGCCTTCCTGATTACCCATTGAACTTAAACTCTAGTCTTTTTTTTCCAGACGTATGCACAAGGACTCTCAAATCTGTATGTACTGCAGCTTTCTGCAGTCTTCCTCCATTTAAAACAATATTCAGCTCCTTTATTCTTTCTGCCAAAGTTACAACCTCACATTTTCCCATGTTATATTCCATTTGCCAGGTCTTTGCCCACTCATATAACCCATTCATTATATCCCCTTTCTGCAGACTCTGTCATCTTCACCACTTGCACTCCCAGCTATACTTATGGTCATCCACAAACATGGCAATAGTACATTTCACTTTCCTCATCCAAGATCTAGTCATTTAAATACAGAACTAGCTTGAAGGTAGAAGACAGAGGGTGGTGGTGGAGGGTTGTTTTTCAGACTGTAGGCCTGTGACCAGTACCACAAGGATCAGCGCTGGGTCCACTGCTTTTGGTCATTTATATAAATGATTTGGATATGAATGTAGGAGGTACGGTCAATAAAATCGCAGATGATACCAAAATTGGTGGTGTAGTGGACAGCGAAGAAGGTTACCTCAAAGTACAACAGGATCTTGATCAGATGGGCCAATGGGCTGAGGAGTAGCAGATGGAGTTTAATTTAGATAAATGTGAGGTGCTGCATTTTTGGAAAGGCAAATCAGGGCAGGGCTTATACACTTAATGGTAAGGTCCTGGGGAGTGTTGCTGGACAAAAGGGACCTTGGAATGCAGGTCCATAGTTTCTTGAAAGTGGAGTTGCAGGCAAATAGGATAGAGAAGGCAGCATTTTGTACGCTTGCCTTTATTGGTCAGTGCATTGAGTATAGGAGTTGGGAGGTCATGTTGCAGTTGTACAGGACATTGGTTAGGCCACTTTTAGAATATGGTGTGCAATGGTCTCCCTGATACAGGGAGGATGTTGTGAAACTTGGAAAGGGATCAGAAAAGATTTATAGGGTTGTTGCCAGGGTTGGAGGGTTTGAGCTACAGGGAGGGGCTGAATAGGCTGGGGCTATTTTCCCCCTGGAGTGTCAGAGGCTGAGGGGTGACCTTATAGAGGTTTATAAAATCATGAGGGGCATGGATAGGGTGAATAACCAATGTCTTTTCCCCAGGGTGGGAAAGTCCAAAACTAGAGGGCATTGGTTTAAGGTGAGAAGAGAAAGATTTAAAAGAGACCGAAGGAGAAATTTTTTCATGCAGAGAGTGTGTATGGAATGAGCTGCCAGAGGAAGTGGCGGAAGCTGGTACAGTTACAACATTTCAAGGGCATCTGGATGGGTATGGGTCAGCATGAATGATTTGGACTGAAGGCTCTGTTTCCGTGCTGTACAACTCAATGACTATGACTAAGTCATTCATACATACTGTAAAAATCACAAAAATCCTTCAATTTCCAGAAAACCACATTTAATTCAAGTGAGAGGTGTGTGCTAAAAAAGGAATAAAACTATTTGTCAGAACTGTCATTGACGGGGTTTAAAAAAAAAAAGGAAAATAGGAAAGCTGATTGTCCCTCCCTACAACACAAAACAACATAACTCTGTAACGCAGCATCAGAGGAGCAGGAAGGCTGACATTTCGGGACTAGACCCTCCTTCAGAAATGAAGGCGGCCCGAAACGTCAGCCTTCCTGCTCCTCTGATGCTGCTTGGCCTGCTGTGTTCATCCAGCTCTACACCTTGTTATCTCAGATTCTCCAGCATCTGCAGTTCCTACTATCTCTAACTCTAACGCAGTGGCTTACACTATTGCTTACCTCGATTGTGCTGGAGCAGGACGATGGTAGGATTCACAAAGGTGGTGGACGGGTAGGCCGAAAGCCTACTCGACGAGACAAGGCCAGGATGTGACTCCAGACTCGCACAAGGCAATTCTCCTGCACTTATTGTGGGCTGAACATCCTTCCAGACAAGAGAACAGTAGTTTATTAATGAGACACTCTCCAGGGTCAATCTTACAGATTAGTTCAGGGAAACGCATATTCAGCACACTGTGATCACCCACTTCTCTAATCTCCAATCATTTAACCATAAGAATCTTTGGCCTCTACCACACCACACATCCAAAGTCTCCTGTACCCTGTCTTTCTTACAGAGAAGCAACAACTTGGCAGGGAGCATCTAGTATCTGTAGGTTCTAGTGTTAATGTGGCAAAAAACAAAAACTCCACTCATATCTAAGCAGCAAAGGAGGCCCATTCAGTCCATGTGTCGGTACTACCTCTTTCAAAGACCTATCCAATTTATCCAGTTCTGAGGAAGGGTCACCGGACCCGAAACATTAACTCTGATTTTTTCCCTCACAGATGCTGCCAGACCTGCTGAGCTTTTCCAGCAACTTTGTTTTTGGTCCTGATTTACAGCATCTGCAGTTCTTCGGTTTCTATCCAATGTATTCCTGTCCTTACTCCACTTCCCTCAAAAGATCCTCTTTCCTAAACTGTGCAGCCAGTTCTCTTTTGAAAAGTTTCCTACTGAATCTGCCTCCATCTCCATTCCCGACCGCATGTTCCAGATCACAATTCCTCGCTGTGGAACGATTTCTCCTCAGCTAGCTTCTGACTGTATTGATCACATCCCGTAAACAAATAAAAAAAGCACTACCTTAGGCCCAGTGAAGAGGTCACAGAGCAGAAGGAGACCTCAGGGTCTACTGAACCAAGGCCCAGTAAGATGGGATTGGAGAAGGTCTCCTCACGGTCACACTGTCCCAACAGTTCATCCTCAACATCCACCAACAGGGCAGACAGCCTCAATGGAATCTTCCTGTGCCTCGTTCCCCCTCCACTAGCCCACGAGGAGATGCTAATGTCGCATATAGCCACTTGGCACAATGTTCTCTGAAGACCAGGAGACTCAGTATGTGTCTGCTCACCCACACAGCTCCAACACCATACCAGTCCTCCACGTTTCAACACTGCTTCAATGTGAAACAACATCGAGTGTAACATTTTTAAACTGGAGCACACCGCAAATCATTCCCTTCCCGCTGACTGGATGATAACCAGCTCAGCCACTTGTTGCCAGATCCAGTAACATGTTAAACACACTTCTGACTACTTCAGGAGGTTTTGTTAAGCTCTGCCAAGCAACAAATTAATGAAGCATCAGCCAAGACGTGCAGGAAATGCTTGCATTTAGAGTTCCAGTATCGGAAACCAGATTTCCCTCATTCCCTACATTACGTTAAAAGATGCCCAAACCTGACTCCTGTCTCCAAATGGGTCTGTGCACTCACACTCACTCAGCAGTTAAACATGCAGTGTGCCTGAAAGTCACAATGACAAGTCCAGCATGGCTAACGGAGGGATCGCCAGCTACACAGATCATGCCTGGCAAGTACCCGAATCAGTCAGAATGCTGGAGACAGAAAGGAAGAGACAGGGGCTTTTCTCAGAAGAGAAAGTAAGAACTGAAGATACTAGAGTCAGAGATAACACAGTGTGGAGCTGGAGGAACACAGCAGGTCGGAAATGTCAACTTTCCTGCTCCTCTGATACTGCCTGGCCTGCTGTGCTCCTCTAGCTCCACACTGTGTTACCACTTTCTTCAGAAAGACGTGTTAAATTGAGGCGGGGTGGTTGATTAACTGAGAACTGCTCACAAACAATTGGCAGGAGTCAGATTATCACTGCTCAGTGAAATAGAAGTGGCCGATTCTAGGCAAGCAGCATAGAACACTGAGCTACGACCGCAGCCACACTCTACAGAAACGGAGCAACGAACAGTTAAAATCAACAGAGGCACGGGGTTGAAAGGGGTATTGCTGAAGGGAGAGGGGAAAGGCTGTGAGGAAAGGCAGGGAAGAAGTTAACTTGAGCTAGAGGCGGGCCTTACTGTGCGTGGGGGGTGTCCGGTGAGCTGGGAGTCCAGGACGCTGTGCAGCTTGGTGGTGGGTGGTAGCGGCAATGGTGCTGGTGAGTTAATGGGGGTGGTGGAGGAGGCACACACAGTATGGGAGACCCCTTTCTGCAGGTGAGGGGGGATGAAGTCGTCGAGCGTTGGCAGGGTCAAAGGTGCAGCGGCAGGATGAGATGGTGGGGATGGCGAGACTGGTTCAGCCGAAGCCTGGGCCGTGCACACGCCCTCCTCCCTCTCCCAAACTGCCTTAGGGGGAAATCCGCTGGATGAGACTATCACCTCAGGCTGAGCAATGCCAGCAGACACATCCTGCAGGGAGAGACGTTTCATTACTCAGAGACACCGCCGCACCGGTTCATTGGCCATTCGCAATAACAACAACACTGTGACAGAGCAACAAGGCAGTGACAAACACAACAGGCTCTTCATGCAACGCTCTTGTCTCGGAGTTTTCAACGGAGCCCGTGTCACCCTGAATACACACCCAAAAACAATGATCTCCTCTCACACACACACACCCCACCCGCAGTTAAGGGTAATACAAACTCAACGTTAGAAAACTTGTGCAGGATCTGTGTAAACCATGCTAAATCTGAAATGACTCCCAGTGGTTACATCCCTGCTCTGGGACAGTGGGGGAGGGATCATGCACTGACCTTTCCCGGTGCATGACAGTGGGGGTAGGTGTGTCTGTGTGCGTGTGTGTGTGCATGCACGGACTTTTCCTGGCCTGGGACAGTGGAGTTGCGGGTGGTATGTGCGCCTGTGCCTGTCCGTCCCACACTGACCTTTCCTCCTTCTGGACAGCTGGAGGTCTCACACTGACCCTTTACCCCCAGGACAGTGAGTGTTCACACTCTGACCTCTCCCACGCTGGGACAGTGCTGTTACTGGGGCAGAGACTATGGACCCACAGAAAGGCTTGGGAGAGGACAGGTTTTTTTAAATTTTACGATGATCTTTCTGTTCATTTGTCCCCATGTTAAAAGCCATCAATTTATCGTCTGTGAACATCGCTATGACGTGGTCAAATGATGAGTCTCAACACAGTGGAGACGGGGGAAATGCTAGAAGCTATTCCACTATGGTAGGAGGCACCAGCATCTACACAAAGTCATATAATGCTGGAGGTTTGAGAAGGAGAGAGAGGGAGGGAGGGAGGGAGGAGGAAAGAGAGAGCGAGTGCGAAAACTTTTCACCCTCCAAACGTTGACAGCGGTTCTCATCTAAAAGACCCTGGGCTGTGACAGGCTACACTTGTTCCGATACACACACTGTTACAGAAATCAATTTTTGACACAAAATCAAACCAAAGGAACAAACAAAAAGCAAAAGACAGAAAACTGCTTCATGAAACAAGGTTGACAGGCACCTCACTGGAACAAGTTGAGAAACTGGTGGGGAAGGAGGGAGGGTAAAGGGTGAAATGTGTATATTGAGGAGTGGGCAGACAACCAGGAGGAGTGCTGTGTGAGAATTGGTGAGGGAGTGACAGGGAGAGAGAGACAGAGAGAGTGAAAGTACAATAGATACCACACTGGAGGTGTCGGCCCTTTGAGGGGGACTCTGGTGGGTGGTGGGATGTGCCTGTCTGTCCGGTCTCAGAGTGTCCATGCCGGACGCTTGTTCCTGATCCAGCGCTGAGCTCCTGGGCTGCATTCGAGGCTCTGAGAGCGAGTCATCAGTCTGGGCACCACCAATCTCGACCCTAGGCAAGAAAACCTGAAGCGATGGTTTGTAGGGAACCAGTGGGGGAGAATCAGCGGTGGCTGGCACAAGCAGCTGGGCTCCAGTGGCTGGTGCAGCGGGCATATCCGCTTCCTCAGGTGCATCGCAGGTGTTGTCCCTGGATGAGCGAGAGCTAGTGCTTCTGGACAAACAGGGTACGTACAGATTGCTGACCTTTCTCCCCGGGACAGAAGCCCTGGCAGCAGGGCCAGCACACCGACTGGCACACTGGAGGGTAGCTTCAGATTCTGACACCCAGTCCTGCGGTGAGGGGTCGCTGTGAGCAACAGGCTGGCCGACATGCAGCGTTACCTTGGCTGAGCAAATGGTGGACTTTGATTTGGCATTAGAGCCTGTGGAAGAGGGATCCTCAATGTAAACGTTAGGCAGTGCGGAATGTTTCTGTGCGGGCAGCTGCTCCGGTCTAATAGGGACATATTCCAGAATAGGGACTGGTGCAAAATAAGATGGCTTAACCTTGTTCGATGGACGCCATGCAAAGCTCTCTTCCTTAGGGGGTGGGGGGATAGGAGGTGGCTATACGTATGTTTATTTTGACAAAATCAAAATGGAGTGTCAACGACACAAAACAGAAAAAGAGAAGTTTAAAATAAGCAGAGGTACTGTACCATGGGAAAAATGTTCTTCATTTAAACAGTTACTGAATTACAACTTCCCACCTCTCAAATCAACTTCCCCAGGACTCAGAACATTAGTTTTACTTTGAAAAAAAAAAGTTCTCCCTCGTGTTTAGAAAAGACATTGTTATTCCTCCATAAACTCACCCCCATCACCCCAGTTGCTAACCTGCGACCTTCCAAGATTTCGAAGCTTCCCCTAATTCTAACCACTCGCACTTGGCCCACAGTAAGACTCCATCATCCACAGATGTGCCTTCAGCTGCTGAGGACTTAAGCTCTGGAATTCCCTCCCTGAACATCTCCAAGCCTCCTAACTCTCTCTGACCTTGAAGGAGTGCCTTTAAAGCCTACCTACTCACATTACCGCACCTAAACTCTCTTTAGGTGGGCTAGTCTCAACTTCGGTTCATAGAATCTCTACAGCGTGTAAAGAGATCATTTGGCCCATCGAGTCCACACTGACCCTCCAAAGAGTGTTGCACCCAAGCCCCACCCTATTCCTGTAACCCCACATTTCCCATGGCTAATCCACCTAGTTTGCAATTCCCTGAAAACTATGGACAATCCACCTAACCTGCACATCTTTGGCTGCGGGAGGAAACTGGAGCACCCGGAGGAAACTCATGCAGGCACAGGGAGAATGTACAAACTCCACACACTTGCCCGAGACCAGAATCAAGCCTGAGTCCCTGGCGCCACGAAGCATCAGTGCTCACCACTGAGCCACCGCGCCACCCAGTCTTACTGTGCCCAATGTCCTGTCGCTGGTGCTACAGCTCTGTTCAAAAACAGCAGCTTGACAGGTTGATTTTCTGACTCAAATAACCCCAAGCAGTAAAATGATCAGAACAGTACCTGAAGTTGTGGTTTGTAATCGGTTGGCAGATGTGGCCGCACACTGCGAAATCCTTTAGCTGCCAGCGAGGATGACGTGGCATCTCCATTTGTGTCACCAGCTGAAGGTGGCATCCAACCATCTGCAGCTTTTAAAACGGAGCAGGACAGATACGGAGAGAGTCAGAACAACTAACCACACTCATCGCAAAGAGGAACCAGAAGAAGGAAATCTCTGCTCTTTCCTACCTGTCTTTGAACTTGGCAGCTCAGGGCCTGTATTTTTCGTGAAGGGTAATCGAACGAAAGAAGAACACACAAGAGAAAGACAGAGTTACTCTCACAGCATCCAGCCTCACGACAGAATGAATCACAACAAGACACTTCAAATCCAAGACAAAATCTTTTCTGTGGGTGCCTGCTCGTACTGGGCTGTTGGTTACCACAGCAACTCATTCTAAACACATGCCCTTGCAATTTTTGACCCCTGCTCATACAATATAGTATTGATCTTCGAAATGAAGACAGCCATTGTTCCTCAGCTTCATCATTCAGTAGCCGAGACAAAAATAAAGGCAAAAAAATCCAATTAATTCTAGCCGTCCTTGGTCAGCTTGGGGCTCAGCAAGATATGAAATACCACAAATAACTCTGAATTCAGAGTCAAACTTTCCACACGGCCACGTAGGCAGAGAGGCAACAAAGCCATGCTTTCAAATGTATTTGTTCAGTTTCTCATGAAGGCAGATCAAAAGCAGGAAGGCAACAACAGAGAGCCTACACCCTTCTTCTGAAAGGCCCGAAACGTCAGCCTTCCTGCTCCTCTGATGCTGCTTGGCCTGCTGTGTTCATCCAGCTCTACACCTTGTTATCTCAGATTCTCCAGCATCGGCAGTTCCTGCTATCTCGGAGGCAACAAGAGAGTACCAGCAATTTGAAACATTTGCATTAAAATACTGGTCAATGCAAATGAGCACATCTCATTAACAGTACAAATTTGACAAAACAGGAAAGTGCCCGTTTTGTAATGCAGCAACCTGACGTGTAGCTGAGTCTCTTTCCTGACACAAAGTGTTTGGCCCCAGCCTCTCCTGTGCATATCCATCAGGTACCATTTCACTTCGGGGATAAAACCTCTCCCTACTCAGTACGTCGGGCAGTTCTGGGACTAACCATTTTGGGCTGAGTGTCTCTGTACTGTATAAAATGCAAATGACATCCCTGAGATACTTCTAAATTTAAATGTGAAAGGGAGGGAGGAATGTAAACCAATCAGATGGCAAATAGTACTGAAAAACAACTTTATCACCAAAAGCTGACGAAAGCGGAGGCATGGGATTGAGGGAGATTTAGCAGTTTGGATTAGAAACTGGCTTTCTGAAAGAAGGCAGAGAGTGGTGGTTGATGGAAAATATTCAGCCTGGAGTCCGGTTACTAGTGGTGTGCCACAAGGATCTGTTTTGGGACCGCTGCTGTTTGTCATTTTTATAAATGACTTGGACGCAGACATAGGTGGACGGGTTAGTAAGTTTGCAGATGACACTAAAGTCGGTGGAGTGGTGGACAGTGTGGAAGAATGTTGCAGGTTGCAGGGAGACTTGGATAAACTGCAGAATTTGGCTGAAAGGTGGCAAATGGAGTTCAATGCAGATAAATGTGAGGTGATGCACTTTGGGAAGAATAATAGGAAGGCAGAATACTGGGTCAATGGAAAGATTCTTGGTAGTGTGGATGTGCAGAGGGATCTTGGTGTCCAGGTACATAGATCCCTGAAAGTTGCCACCCAGGTTGATAGTGCTGTTAAGAAGGCATACGGTGTGTTAGGTTTCATTGGTAGAGGGATTGAGTTCCGGAGCCGTGATGTCATGCTGCAACTGTACATAACGCTAGTGTGGCCTCACTTGGAATATTGCGCACAGTTCTGGTCGCCCCATTACAGGAAGGATGTGGAAGCATTGGAAAAGGTGCAGAGGAGATTTACCAGGATGTTGCCTGGTCTGGAGCGAAGGTCTTATGAGGAAAGGCTGAGGGACTTGGGTCTGTTCTCATTGGAGAGAAGAAGGCTAAGAGGGGATTTAATAGAGACCTACAAAATGATCAGAGGATTAGATAGGGTGGACAGTGAGAGTCTTTTTCCTAGGATGATGACGTCAGCTAGTACGAGGGGGCATAGCTGCAAATTGAGGGGTGGTAGATTTAAGACAGATGTCAGAGGCAGGTTCTTTACTCAGAGTGGTAAGGGCGTGGAATGCAGGCCTGCCAATGTAGTTAACTCAGCCACATTAGGGGCATTTAAACAGTCCTTGGATAAGCATATGGATGATGATGGGATACTGTATGGGGGATGGGCTTAGATTAGTTCACAGGGCGGCGCAACATCGAGGGCCGAAGGGCCTGTTCTGCGCTGTATTGTTCTAAACCTCAGGTCCCAATGGATGTCATCATTGAATCTTTGAAGTTGTGGCAGCAGCGATAGTAGATGCATTGGTACTGAGCAAGGGGGGGGGACGCAGAGCGGGTGAGGGGAGGGACACAGAGAGAGAAAAATCCACCAAGGTTCTACCTCCTGATCCCGAGAGAGTACGCAACAGCTTAATACTCAGCATCTAAACTTTAGGAAGTGTCTATCTGCAACTGCATGACAACAGAAACCAGGATTCTAAGCAATTTAAAACAGACTGGTGAAGCTTCAGATTTATATTTAGAAAAACCACAGTCCTTACTGGTCGATTGTCGGGAATCTTCATTGAGCGGCAAGTCAGCTTCTGGAGGTTCCACACACCCAGAGGTTATTCGCATGGTCACTGACCCCTTGCCCACACTGATTTTTGACCGATCTGGTTCTGCAGGGTCAGATAGAGTAAGGTTATAAACTGTTCACAATCAAGTCAGTTTCATTCTGAAACATACGTATTCACATTCTCAGAAGGAAAGCTCCTCACCAGGAAATAGCGCTCAGGAAAAATAGTTATATTGTTTGAACTGGTGTGTTTTAGCAAGTGAACCCCAGCCCAGGGTCAGCACAGGATAGGATGCTGAACCTGTTGGCTTTATTGTTGAGATACAGTCATGGTGGCAGAAGGTTGTACAATTAAACAGTTATTGTCCAAAAGTATATCACAACTGTCTAGAAATAATTCAGATGGATCACATCAGGCGGAAGTTCTACTCTGACTGCTAGTGGTGTTAATTGTTGTGTAACACACTGAAAGGGCTCCCGAAAGAGTTCATGGTCTGGGAGACAAAGTAACACGACCCACTGTGATTCTCTCCCAACTGCCCAAAGGCCATCCACCATCTACAAGGCATAAGTCAAGAGTGTGATGGAACGCTCCCCACTTGCTTAGATGGGTGCAGCTCTAACAACACACAATATCATCATCATCCTGGATAAGGCAGCGTGCTTGATTGGCACTACATCCATGAACATTCACTCCCTCCACCATCCATATTCAGTAGCAGCAGTATGTACCATCTACAGGAAGCAGTGGAGAAATTCACCAAGACTCCTTAGACTGCATCTTCCAAATCCACAACCACTGCCATCTCGAAGGATGCAGCCAGTGATACATGGGAACACCACCAACTCCAAGTTCCCCACCATCCTGACTTGTTTTGCCTTTCCTACACCATCACTGGGTCAAAATCTTGGAATTCCCTCCTTCAGGACATTGTTGGTCTACCAACACAGGGTCTGCTGTGGTTCAGGAAGCCTGCTCCTCACTGCCTGTTCCCAAGGTGGTTTTAAGTGTTGGCCCAGCCAGCCATAACTAAAAATAAAAACTGTCGGCGATCACATGGCAAAGAAACTTGACAAGAGAACTGAACACAGATAATAGGAACTGCAGATGCTGGAGAATCTGAGATAACAAGGTGTAGAGCTGGATGAACACAGCAGGCCAAGAAGCATCAGAGGAGCAGGAAGGGTGACGTTTCGGGCAGAGACCCTTCTTCAGAAAAAGGGTCTGAAGAAGGGTCTAGGCCCGAAACGTCAGCCTTCCTGCTCCTCGGCCTGCTGTGTTCATCCAACTCTACACCTTGTTATCTCAAGAGAACTGAACATCTTATTGAGATGTGCATAGTTTAAAGTATCCAATGAACTAGTTTCTGTAAACACACAGAAGACTCACTGTCCAGTTCACAAGGGTGGACAGCCTCTATTACCACCTTATAGAACACTGACTGTGTGGGTACTCCTTCTTCCAATCACACTGTCCTATGCTATACGTACCAGGTAAGCCTCAGTCTCACAAGAAGAAAGTCTTTCTCATCTCCATCTTAAAACAGGGAGTCCCTTTATTTTGAATCCACATTTCCTTGTTTTACATTCCCTCCTTCCAAGAAGAGAAACATCCTCTCAGCTTTTATCCTGACAAGCCCTATCGAAATCTTAACTTGTTTCGCTAAGATCCCACACATTCTTCTAAACTGCAATGCGTACAGGCCCAATCTGGTCAACCTTTCCTCAAGGCAAATCAGTGGTTAGCACTGCTGCCTCTCAGCACCAGGGACCCAGGTTCGATTCCACCCTCGGGTGACTGTCTGTGTGGAGTTTGCACGTTCTCCCCGTGTCTGTGTGGGTTTCTCCGGGTGCTCTGGTTTCCTCCCACAGTCCAAAGAGTGCACAGGTTAGGGTGGATTGGCCATGCTAAATTGCCCATAGTGTCCAGGGATGTGCAGGTTAGGTGGGTTAGGCATGGGAAATGCAGGGTTACAGGGATAGGGTAGTTCTGGTTGGGATGCTGTTCAGAGGGTGGGGGTGGATGCTATGGGTCGAATGGCCTGCTTCCACACTGTATGGATTCCATGCTTCTATCAGGAATCAGCCAAGTGAACACTATCACTGGGAGATAGTAAGAACTGAAGAAGGGTCCCGACCCAAAACATCAACTTTCCTGTTCCTCTGATGCTGCCCGGCCTGCTGTGCTCCTCCAGCTCCACACAGTGTTAACTCTCATCACTGGACTGCTTCCAGTGCAGGCAACTCCCTGCATAAGTAGGGAGGCCAAAACAGTCCAGAGTACTCCAGGTGTAATCTCACCAATGCACTGTACAGCTGCAGAAAGACTTCTACAAATAACTCAATGACCCAGCATTTAGATGAGGTGACCTGCACTGGGAGACAGCCCCTAGATCTTAACAGAGAGTCTTTAGTGGAGAGTTCTGGGTTGGAGAGGTGAAGCAGCAGTTTATACACATCAATAACAAATCATTTTAACAAACATTTACTCATGGCACCAACACAATACTGAACACATTGAAAACTTCAAATGTTAATTATCTACCAAGTTAGTAAATGTGGCATAGCCGTGAGTACAATGAAAATTAGGGCTGATTTGCAGAAATGGAAGGTCATTTGGATTCTTATGAATGGATGTTCAATTGGATGTATTCACAATATCAGGTTGGTTGTCCTCCTCAATCCTTCTCCCCTAGTCCCCAAATCTCTGTGGGGAATTCTTTCAGGTAATGTCTCCATCACGATATAATCACAATGAGATCAATGGGTGACCTCCAATTCAAACCAACAGTGAGCAGAATAAAATTGGTACTAACCATCTTCCTCATACAGCTGATCAACATCCGATCAACCACCCCATCTGATCAAGATTGCCAGAGTTCAGCTCTATTGTTCAACTAACCCTGAATTGGTCGGGCAAGCACACGTTATGAGGCTACTGCACTTTAAATACATCTTATCTCTTTTTGTACAGGCTGAAAGTCAAGCCTTCAAACTAAACAACAGTCCAGAGCTTTCAAACAAACAAACACTTGAGAGAACACAATGAGAAGCAGGAAAGTGAATGTCTTGGAGATGAAATTCTGGCTCGTTCCTCGAAATGTTGATAATGTAAATGATCTTACAGCACATGATAGCGGCAAAAAGCCATCCAGTGAGATCAAGGTTCATTTCCACAGGGAGGACAAAGTGCCACCCTGCCAATTCATGTACCTGTTGGCAGCAGTGCGCTGGAATAACTTTTCAGTCTCTTCACTGGGTGAATTTTCACCGTGGAGACAGCGCGAGGGGGGACCCAGGCCTCGGTTGCTGCAAATACAAAAAGAAACAAAAACTGCTTGTCCACAGCAAGGTCACAGAGACCCCCGTCCAACCCAGCCCCTGATTGTGGCTCGAGGGAACTTTAAACAGCTCAGAAAAACACATATATACTGCAAGTGGAGTAAAAACACAATGAGAAAACTCATGATACGTTTCAACCCAGCTGTGGGGGCCAAAGGAGGGTTTTCCTCAGCCCTTGCGTCAGAAACGGCCCATATGGGGGGCTGTCCCTAGAGGAAGAGCTCACTTCCTTGATAAAGGAGAGAATTTACCACAATAGCATGAAAGTGGTCGCTCTGGCCATCAGTCTATGCCAGCTCTCCAGAAAGTAATCCATCTGCCCCATTCCCCAACTCTATCCCTGTAGCCCACAGATGTAGCTAGAACTAATGAAAACCAGTCAAAGTGGATTGTGAGTAATCCTGATTTACTGACTACTCTAGTCATCTCATCATTGATCTGTTCTCTCTCAGTATCACCCTATCCACTGAGGTGAGAATCATAGATACTATCTAGAGGGTTGGCATTGACTAGGTGGACTGAATGACCATCTTCATCCTTTTATTACGAATTCTCTCCATCCCCAAGGAAGTAGACGCTGGCTCACTGAGGTTCATCACGGTCATTTTCAAACCCTTGGAGCTACAGGCTCTAAGGAATGCCATAGCAAGCTGACCTAATTGAACCTGAAATCTGTTAAGTGCAATGGCACTGAACAGAAGTATGATACACTGCTTTGATTCTCTACATCAATGACAGAATAGTCAGTAATTTACCGGGAAATTACAACTTCCCAATTCATGATATACTTGTTCATAAATTAGATACATGGTCCAGTTAATGAGTGAAGGTCTGGCATGTAAGAATTAGTGAAACACCATACATATGATATTTTTAAAAAGATAGAACAGAAAATACTGGAAACGCAGCACACTGCCAAGTAAAATATTAAAAGTGGTTAACTTCGCAGGTCAAACCTTTCCTCAGAATTGAAATAAAGGCTAAGCCCTGGAGTTGTATGACCTGAGCAAAACAGAGGGGGAAGAGACAGGGAAAGTTCAATCTCTTTTGAACCTTTTCTTTCCATTTTATGTATTTTTTTGTTTCAACGGGGGATTTCTTGAGTTTTCTTTTGTGAACCTATACAGAATCGTCACCTTAAATTCCGACAGCTCGAGAATGAACCATCTGCGAACTGTATATCCACCGACCTCACAGGAGACAGGTCGAATGTAGTGCAAAGCTGCAGTCAGTGCACAGTCCCACAAACAGCAGCAGGTCAATGGAAGATGCTCTTTTTGAGTAATAGGGCCGACATTGTCCCCACTCTTCTTCAAATGTTGGCTATGGGATGTTTTGCCTACACCCAAGACAGTAGACAGAGCCTCAGCTTAACGTCTGAAAGACTGGGCTTGTGTAGCACTCTCTCAGTAGCACACTGAGGTTTCAATCTGGATTGTAAGTGGGATCCCACAATCAATGGGAAACCAGGGTATCCTGCTAGTTAACTGAGGCAGAGATAACAGCTTCAATCAGTCTTGAATGGAAAGAAACAAAATGTAAACTGGAAGCAATACAAAATTCAACTCCATCATTGTGAGCAGAAAAAAAAAAAAAAAAAGTAAGAAGGCTCTCGATTGGGGGTCACCGGAAGCGAATGGGACAGAGAGCTGACAATTAAATTCACCTCAGCAGAGATCAGAGGGTTGCTGATTGACCCATTCTCCTGATCAGAGTCCTGAACCTTAAATCACAACTGGGACACACATGAGAGGACAAAAATAATATGATTAGAATGGGAATGGGAGGTGAGGATGGCAGATTGAATTGAGGAGTCACGAGCGATTAAGATTACAATTGTAAACAGAGCAGGATCCCTATCAAATCACGCAGCCAAATGGGTTTCAATCTTCCCAGTATACAAGAGAATGCCAACATCCTAGCTGACTGACCCAGAATTGCCAAGGCCTGCCTATCTGACCCTTGACCCCTTTCTTTATTCTTCCACTGGACATGGGCTTTGCTGGCAAGGCCAGCGTTTGTAGCTGACCTCCAACTGCCCTCAAATAGAGTGGTTTGCTGGACCAAAGAGGGTAGTTAAGAGTCAACCACGTTATTGTAGACGTGGAATCACATGTAGGCCCAACTGGGTAAGGACAGCAGACTTCCTTCCCAAAAGGACATTCAGTCTTTAGTGTTCCCTGGGGTGATTTTCAACTTCCTGATTGGATTAGGAATCGGAACTTCAGAACTAAAAAGGAGATAGAGAGAGACAGGGTTCTTTCCCTCTACTTTTGTTCATTCTCAGGATGTGAGAATTGCTATCTGTCCCTACTAGCCTAGAGGGCAATTAAGAGTCAACCACGTTACTGTTGGTCTGGAGTCACATGTAGGCTGGACAGGTAAGGACTGCAGTTTCCTTCCCAAAAGGACATCAGTAGCCAGATGGGTTTTTCCGACAATCAACACTGGTTCCATGGTCATCATTAGATTCTTAAATCCAGACTTTTTTTTAAAAATTGAATTCAAATTCCACACCTGCCTTGGCAGGATTCAAACCCAGAAATGCAGAACACAACCCGCATCTCTGGATTAACAGTCCAGTGACAATACCTCAAATTCATTACCTTTTATTCCTTGGTGGGTAAAAAAGGGTTAAAATCCAGACTGGACAAAGGATTCCCAAGCCTCTTCTGACTTTCCTACCAAATCATTCTCCAAAACAGTAACCTCTCTGTCCCAGGTTGGAACCTCCACGTGAAGACCACCTGACACCTGCACCCTATTCCCACATTGGCAACCACGCGGATAACGCCTGGGAGGTTTGCTTCCCTGGGCCTCACTGTGATGGACTCCCTTCACCAATGAACCACATTTCACGTTACGCCCAAACTGTCTGGTATCACCAGGTACCAAAGAGGCCAAAGTCCAGGGTGCTGCCCGAGCAATCAGAGTGTGCAAATTCACAGTGAAGAGGACATGAGCTTCCAAACGACAGGCAATCAAATGAGCGATCCATTCATTACCGCTTCAGGGGAGAAGTGCGGTTAGTAACTCATTGACAAAACATCCCTTTTGAAAAGTAGAAACGAAGAAACCACCAGTACCTGGATCATGTTGCTGCTGGTTTGTTGGAAGCCCATTCACAATTGCCTGGGATTCAGTGCCTTCAGCCTCTGTAAAAGGAAAGAGGGAGCAAAACAGCAATGGTTAAATTGACAGACAGCATCTGGACACAACTTCACTCAGACAGCAACAGCAGAGCACTGATGTGAAGGCCAGACATTAGTAGTAGGGGTGGTTTGCACTGAATCAGTGAGCTTGGTCCCAACATGTAGCCATTTCTTTCCCTGCCCGTACTTTTTGTCTTCTGCTCCTGCCTTATGCTTGGCTGCATTTCAACTTGTTTCCTTCGATGCCTAGTACCCTACTGAACCAGATATTCTTCACACCTAACTCCAGGAAGCGCATTGTTTGTTTAACTGTAGGCTTAACCAGAGTGGGGGCTCTTCACGTTCTTAATCACCACCCACCCAAGTGTAAGCCAACACCTCCTCGACAGGAGGGAACCGGGAGGTGAGGCAGTAAAGAAACAACAGCTTTCACATCTCCATCCTCTCCTTGAGGTACCATTTTACACAATGAATCACTATGATCTAGAATACACCGTTTAAAAGCAGGTGGAGGCAAATCCAAAAGTAATCATGAAAAGGCTATCACCACTGCGTCAGTGGGTTGAGGGATGGCAGATGGAGTTTAATTCAGGTAAATGTGACGTGTTGCATTTTGGTAAGTCAAACTAGGGCAGGACATATACAGTGAATGGTAGGGTCCTGGGGCGTGTTAACAAATAGATCGACCTTGAAGTGCAGGCACATTTTCAAGGAACTATGGGTGTCACATGTAGACAGGGTAGCGAAGGTGGCATTTGGCACTCTTGCCCTCATTTGTAAGAGCATGGAGTACCGGAGTTGGAACGTAATGATATGGCTGTAGAAGACATTGGTAAGGCTACATTTGGAATGCTGCATACAATTCTGGTCACTCTGCTACAGGAAGGATGTTATTAAACTGGAAATGGTAATAAAACGATTTACAAAGATGCTACCAGGACTGGAAGGTTTGAGTTATAAGGAGAGGCTGGGGTTATTTTCCCTGGGACGAAGAAGGCGGAGGGTTGACCTTACAGAGGTTTACAAAAGATAAGGTGAATACCAAAAGTCTTCTCCCCAGGGTAGGGGAGTCCAAAACTAAAGGGCATAGATTTAAGCTAAGAGGAGAATGATTTGAAAGGAACGTGAGGGGTAACCTTTTCACAAAAAGGTGGTGCATGTATGGGAAGTGGTGGTGACGGTGGTGGGTAGGGGTTGATGGGGAAGGGATGGGGGAGGAAAACTGTTCAGTTACATTTAGAAGATCACTTGGACAGGTATGATAAGGGAAGCTTTCAAGGGGATTTAAAAAAGGCCAAACGCAGGCAAATAGAACTAATTCAATTTCAGAAACCTGGTCAGCATGGAGGATTTGGGCCGAAGGATCTGTGACTGTGCTGTGTGACTCTACATATGCCTGAAGGGGGAATAATTGCAGGGCCATTGAAAAAGAGCAAGGAGCAGAATTAACTGGATAATCACAGCTACAGTGGCCCAAAATAGCCTCGTTTGGTCAGAACACCACTCTTATAAGGGTTATTGAAAGCAGCCAGAATACAATTGTGATATGATGGGACCCCTAGCCCTAGCCCTACACCCACCCCCCGGGGACGAAAGAGTCAACATTCAAACCACATTGATACAGGAAACAAAAAGCCATCCCATAGTTACTAACTAAATGAATATTGACATGAACTGAACAGATGCCAGTAACAGCTCCTCCCCCACCCATCCCAGCTCAGTCAATGATCTATCTACCAACACTTGCCTATTGTAGCTTTTCTACAAAATATACGCCACAGGACCACTGCTTAAATGGAAGAAGTGCCAAGCCTATGTCTCAAAATGAAATATTTTTTTAAAAAGTGATCCATTTAACAAAAGGGGGGAAAATATCTCCTCTTGGCCCTTTCTTTGCAATACACGTGAGAAGGTTACCCTCCTCAGGCCAACTTAGGGAGTGGTCAGTCTGCAATCCAGCAAGAGTGGAGTGCTGCTGACTGGCTGTAGTGGACCTCGCATGCCCATCGGCAGGAGTAGCAGCAGTCAGGCACCATGGTGAAGGAATTTATCAAGGAGTTATGACCCATAGAGGTCCTGAGGCTCTCCAGTCTCATTACTGAGGACGCGTGGGCCACAAACAGTAGGAGTAAACACAAAGAGCTGCACAAACAGACAGACACAGGGTGAGGGCAAGGGGAAGGGCGAGAGAGACAAAGAAATAAAAATGGGAATAGGCAAACAAAGAGATAAGCTGAATGAGGTACAAGATAGACCTTAGGATTAGCGTAAAAGTTCAGCACAACATCGTGGGCCAAAGGGCCTGTACTGTGCTGTACTGTTCTATGTTCTATACACCAGGTAGGGTGCCAATGAGAAGTCTGAATAGTCAGAAATGGGCTGGCTCTGCAGGGAGTAACCCGAACAACACAGGATTTGAAATGCGGGAGGGGAGAGTGTAACAGACATAGATGTTCACATCCCGAGACTGTTAAATTGCTGAATCTGAATGCTGTAGAGTACCTTGGTGGAAAACGAGGTGTTCCTCCAGCTAGCATTAAGCCTCACTGGAGCACTGCAACAGGTCAGAGATAGAAACGTTGGCAATGGGAAACTGACAGGCATATTGACATGTCAGGCAACTGAGAACAGACAGGATAGGAGCATTGAGACCACATGCTGATCAGCCACGATTCTACTGAATGGCAAAGCAGGTTCAAGGGGCCAAGTGGCTTGGTCCTAAGTTGCACGTTCTTTTTCTTTATCAGAAGGTCATAAATGCATTAGAACTGCCCAGCAGATGAATCAATCCATTTATTAGGGCCTTAGTACTTGTTTTCATCTGATGATGTCCCCACATTGAAGATCCTGTTGATAACACAGCATGCTTTCAGATGAACCTACAAATTAGAAGCAAGTGGAGACCACTCAGCCAGTCAAACCTGCTGTCCCATTTGCTAACGTAAAGCTGATCTGACTGCAGCCTCAAATCCACGCTCCTGTCTGACCTTTCACACTTTGACACCCACATTGCTCAAGAACATATGCAGTGCTGCTTTAAAAACATTCAATGATCCAGCCTTCACTGCTCTCTGGGGAAGAAAATTCCACAGGCCACAAGCCTCCATTAGAAAACTTTTCTCCTCACTTCCACTCTTATTTGAGACTGTTTACTTATTAAACTATGCCCCTTGTCTCGTCTCTCCCGGTTTGCTGTCAGGCACAGTATTAAATGCCTTACGAAAGTCTACATACACCACATCAACAGCCTTACCCTCATCAACCTTCTTCATTACCTCTTCAAAAATCTTCAGTAAGTTAGCAGTTGCATTTCAAGGAGGGTAGGAAGCCAAAGTGTTCAACAGCAGCTAGAATTTTATTACATAATGTTTACTCTACAAGGCAGCAATGGAAGTCTGAGCTATTTCCCTCCAAAATGGCCGATGATGTCACCATGATGCCATGTGATTGGACTCCAAGTGAAAGACCAACATGTTTATTTCAACATAGGGAATCCTTGAGTTGTCTTTAAGAGTACATTTGTAAGACAAATTGTGTGCAAGTTGGAATACAATGCAGGACAATGAAAAGCTGCCATTCGTAAGTACAAGAAATGTTCATCTGTCAGGTGTTTTTTTAAATTACATCCCTGTATCTGATCACATCCGTAAGTTAGACGTTTGTAAACTGGGGACTATCTGTACAATTAATTAGTTATACACAATTTCTCGTTTAGAAATCCACAGCTCTTCTGAATCAAACCACCTTTTTCCATTTGATGTCTAACTCTATCTCAAATAATTGTTTCTATAAGCTTATCCAGCACTGAAGTTAAACTGATTGGTCTGTAACCGATCTGATGTGTTTTATTTTGAACAAGGGCATAATGTTTCCAAATGTCCAAACTAATAGTACCTGCCTGGCGTCTAGGGAAAATCATGGTCCAGTGCCCTGGCAACTTCCACTCTCATTTCCTTCAAAATCGTTGGGTGCATCTCATTTTGTCCCAGTTCTTTGTCATTCTTAAATATTTGTCTATTCAACTTCCTCCTTCTTAATTCTGAACTCTTCTAATGACAAGAGTTTGTGTAGAGGTAAGAATATTTATCTCTTTACTAAAGAAAAATGCAAAGTATTTATTTAATAGCTCAGCACACCCCGTTTTCTCTATGTTTAAATCCCCCTTTTCTCCCTAATTGGCCATGCACTTCTGCACCACTTGGGGCTCCCCTTTATGTTGGCTGCCAATGTCTTCTTACAATTCCTCTTTGCTTCTCTTTTTCGCTCTCTCACCTGCCCTCTGCAACTTCTGCATTCTTCAAATTGTACTTTCTATCTGATAACTGTCATAGACAATATTTGTTTCCTCATCGTAACTTCTCTCCTTTTTCATGCAGGGAGCTCCTAGTTTGTTGGCCCCCACTTTTTGCCTTTGCAGGAATATACCTGGATCAGTCATGTTTTAAAGGTAACCCTCTGTTCGGCTAGTGTTTACAGAACACAGAACAGTACAGGCCCTTTGGCCTATGATGTTGTGCCGAACTGTTATCCTTCTAAGATCAATCTACCCTACATACCTATATTTAACTACCCTCTACGTATCTATCCAAGAGTCGCTTAAAAGTCTCTAAAGTATCTGACTCCACTACCATTGCCGGCAGCGCATTCCACATGCCCACCTCTGTGTAAAGAACCTGCCTCTGACATCTCCGCTATACCTTTCTTCAATCACCTTAAAATTATGCCCCCTCGTAATAGTCATTTCCACCCTGGGGAAAAGTCTCTGACTATCCACCCTATCTATGCCTCTCAGCATCTTGTATACCTCTATCAATCATTCTGGTCCATCTGGTCATCCTCCATCATTGAAGCTGGCTGTCCCACAGTTAAACGATTCTTACTCTGAATTGTCACCCTGAACCTTATACAATGATCACTGTCTCTTGAAATGTTTCCCCACTGACACTACAGTTAATTGGCCTACCTAATTCCAACAAACCATTTGGATAGTTGGTCTTTTCTTGTTGGACTAAATACTGTTGTGGGAAATATTTCTGAACACAATCCAGCAAAGTTTCTCCCTCTCTACACTTTATGCCACCACCATCTATTTACACTTGGATAGTTAATGGCGCCCCATTATAACTACCCTGAAATCTATCTGTAATTCTTTGCTCCTCCACATCCTGTTGACAAGTGGCTACACACTCCCCCGTGGGAATTTTAAAAAACAGTCCTTGCGAATCGTACCCTTCCTATAAAAGTGTGGTTTTTTTTTTTGAAGGGAGCATTTCAATTGGGACCGTGAACGTGGTACGCAGTGTGACTGGAACCTAGAGATACCCTCTGAGCACACTCAGCCGCCCCGCTCCACTCACGGGATGAAGACTAGAATTGAGGTTTTTGGGCTAAACGGGCAGATACAATTCTATTAAGTTAGAAGGGGATAACTTGCACCACACGTCGACTCTGAATGAGCCAGAATGAAAGACAGAATTCAGGTTTTGTATTAAGCCCTGGAGCTGGAGGAATGTCACTGTTTGGGTAGAGGGAGATTACTGGGATGCAGTGGGTTAACATCAGGAATGGTTTTGAACAGGGAACACCGGAGGACAGGAATTCAGCATAGTCAGTGACCACAAGACGCTGAGGCAAGCGAGACAACACAAGATTGGATTAGAGAGAGTAGAATAATGATTGGCCTGAACTTTGTAGAGGACAGGAGGGTGGCCAAGAAGCAAGGTGTGGTGTTTGTGGCACGGACAAAAACAGAGGCTTCAGGCTTCCTGCCGTGTGAACTCTATTCCCAGTGTGCAGTCCCACTGGGCAGTACAAGCACAGGTCACAGAATCTGTCCTGATTGTCCTGCAGATGAAACTCTGGCAAGAGAGCCTCAGATTTATGATCAGAGAATAAAAATAGTGTTGCAGAGAGGATCAGAGAGTTTGTGGGCCTGTCCAATTTGGAGCCTATTCAAAAGGGCTGCCGCTGCTCTCAAGAAAATTACTTTGCATAAACCTGCCATCCCAAGGCAGAGTGAGAAGAAGGGGTGGCAGATGGAGAGGTGGGGTGGGGGTGGGGGTATGTCACATCATCAACTGGCAGACAGGCTGAACACAGCGATGGATAGGGTGCGCAGAACAAGCTCACATCAGCCTGAAGCAAATTACCTTGCCTTGAAGCACAGAGACAGAAGCATCCACAAGCATCCACTCCCTCCACCACCGACACTCAGTAGCAGCAGTGTGCACTATCTACAAGATGCATTGCAGAAATTCACCAAAGAACCTCACACAGCACCTTCCAAACCCACAATCACTCCTTTTTACAAAGGACAAGGGCAGCAGATACATGGGATCACCACCACCTCCAAGCCGCTCACCATCCTGACTTGGAAATATATTGCCATTCTTTCACTGTCACTGGGTTAAAATCCTGGAATTTCCTCCCAACAGCATTATGGGTCAATCCACAGGAGGCAGACTGCAGCGGTTCAAGAAGGCAGCTCACCAGGACTTTCTCAAGGGCAACTAGGCATGGGCAATAAATGCTGGCCAGCCAGTGACACCCATGTCCCACAAATGAATGAAAAAAAGCATCAGTGACAAGTTATCATTTTCAATCACTTTACCCTTTTCTGATACCCCAATTTCTGTTACAGGAGTTCACGAGCTTTCTTTACCCTTGTTGTTCAGGGCCCTCTATTCTTTTCCACTTCCTAACCCAGCAGTGAAGCTGCAGATGAGATCCACATGATAAAAATCTGCCTGGATCTCATTCCCATCCACATCAGGATCAATGACTGGAGCTAAATCCACACCTTACTTTGACAGCCCATCCTAGTAACATCATGTCAGAGAAGAAACAGGGGCTGAAGTACGCCATTTGGGCCCCTTAACCCTGTCCCTGCCATTCAAGGCTGACTTGCTCCAGGCCTCAACTATTCTTTCATGCCAGTTCCTCGTAGCTGTCAACTCCCTGATATTTCAAAAATCCATCAACCTCCTCTTTAAAAACTTCCAGTGATGTCGCTCCCACAACTTTCTGCAGAGAAGAATTCCAGTCAGTCATTCACAACCCCCGGGAGAAGAAATTTCATCACAGCCCAGTTTCAGGTGTGTTTCCCCTTATTCTATAACTTTGTCCCCTAGTTTGAAATTTCTCCACTAATGGAAACATCTTCTCAACATCCATCCTGTGAAGCCCCCTCAGAATACTGTATGTTTCAATAAAATCACCCCTCATTCTAATGAATGAAGGCCTAACCTGTTTAGCCATCCTGATAAGACTGCCCCTTTATCCCAAGGGTAAGATGTTCCCGAGTTAAGAGAGGGTTAGTAAGGGATACTAGCTCCATGAAGAAGAAACCTCCTTTGCCCAAATAGAAGAACAAAAAAAAAAACCAGTTGCATTTTTAAGGAATCACCACCTTAAGCGTAAGCAGAGAAATAATGAAGTGAAACTTTGTATAAAAGGCAGCACTCCATTGGAGGCCCGAGACCTGAATGGTTGGTTGGGGTGTGGGGGAGAAGGTGGAGGAGGAGGAGGAGGGTGTTGGTGGATGGGGGACAGATTCTGAAAGGAAAGAGAAAGACGTTTGTTGAGTTTCTGCCCTCCGGCCATCCTGTACTGGAGATCAACGTGGGCACCAGGCTCATTGCAGCTTGTATGTATCTACTAGCCAGACCCAGACAAGAAAGAGGCACGCAGTAGGCAGGAGGACTTCTCGACAAACCAGGCCCCAATCATCCACAGGGGAGGGAGGGAGGGAGATGAAAAATAAATTATATTGAACATGTTGTGTGGTTTGAGTCACGTGTGACTAACTCAAATCAATGCCTTAATCAAAACTGAAGGCCAGTGCGCCATGTTAATACAGCACTCTGTATGTGCCAAACCAGTGACACACTGTTCTTGCCCTTGTTGCTCATTTATGCTATACCCATGATCAGCTACACCAGCATTTCGTTAAGAGCAGCCCAGGATCTAAATGGAGGGGACAATCACTGATGAATGAAGGATGTAGTGTATGAGATGGTGTACTCTCGTGCTTCTGGTGGCTTAACAAGCCACACATTGCATATCACTAAGCCACACAAACAAGCAAGGGTGCAGATTTGCTCCCTAGTGTGCGCCAGCAACCACTTCACCACATTAATAGTTGGATTGTTACGTAGTTTCTACGTTACGGATGTTGAGGAGTGTCCGCACTATTCCAAAAGGCTGCTGCTACAAAGTGTGTCAGAATGGATAATGGAGGAAAATAAAGTCACCTAGCGGTGATACCTTCCATGGCTCAATAGCCTATTGCCCTCAGGGATACCTTCCGATATATCTATCAACACACTGCGCCATTGCCAGCCAATGAAAGTTTACCAAAAAAAAAGTCAAAAACACTGTGGAGCTGGAGGAACACAGCAGGCCATGAAGCATGAAAGTTGACGTTTCGGATCGGGACCCTTCCTCAGAAAGCAAAAGATAATGTTTTTTCACTGAAGAAAGGTCCTAACCCGAAACGTGAACTTTCCTGCTCCTCTGATACTGCCTGACCTGCTGTGCTCCTCTAGCTCCAGACGGTGTTATCTCTGACTCCAGCATCGGCAATTCTTACTATTTCTAAAACTGTCAAGAAGCCATTTTGCCGATCTGAAAAAGCAACTTTCTTTCAAGGTCCACAAAAAACTGTGTAACCTGGGTACTTTGAACACATCCCCTTCTCATTTCACAAAAAACGACCAGCCCCTTTACAGAGAGGGGACTGGTACTGGAATTCCGATTAATGAGCAGATTGTTCACTGTGCGCCTACCTGAACTCATGGCGATGTCTGAACCTGCCTTGTGCACCTCAAGATTCTCGTTACCTCTGGAACAGAAAGAAACACAAAGTCAGTCCCACCCTGCCTACCAACGACATCCTGACCCTCCAGCAGGCAGGGACTCCAAAATAACGCTATTGTGTAGGTCAATCACATCAGGCCCCGGGAAAGGTTGGCATGTGCTTACTGTTATTCTGTGGAAACAGTTCAATGGAGTGTTTCAGTAGTGTGGTCACTGTAACAATGCAAGGAACCAATCTGTACACCGCAGTACACATAGAAATGAGCTCAAGAACCAGCAGATTTCCTAATTTATTCAGGACATTGCCGGAAGCTTCCTCTACTATCTCCACTTGGATCTTTTAGAATGTTAAGAAAGCAGACAATAACCAGTGGAAGAGGATGGGGTGGCACGGTGGCTCAGTGGTTAGCGCTGCTGCCTCACAGCACCAAGGACCCGGGTTCAGTTTCAGCCTCTGTCTGCGTGGGTTTCCTCCGGGTGCTCCAGTTTCCTCCCACAGTCCAAAGGTGTGCTAAAGTGTTCAGGGAGGTGTAGATTAGGTGGGTTATGGGGTGGGATGCTCTGACGGTTGGAGTGGGCTTGTTGGGCTGAAGGGCCTATTCCCACACTGTAGGGATTCTATTCTATGCTGCACTTGAACATCAGCCTAGAATGAATGAGCTTGAGACCACAAGCTCAATGCAGGAGTGAGTGCGCAACCCACTGAAGCATCATGAGATTCGCCATCAAATTCACAAAAACACCGAAAGGAAGGGGTTTGGTACACACAGTGCTCTGCACAATTGGAGTTGCTCATCTAGAAGCAGCAAAGGCACCACAACCCATGGGGAAGCAAATTCACCAAGTGCCTGGAAATGGTTACACGAGAAGGATTTAGGGAAAAGCCAAGTAGGGGAGTGCAAAGCATGACGGTACCAAGAAATAATTCAATACTTTCCAGAGAGCTAGCATAGCCACAATGGGTCAAATGGACATCTATGCTGGAAGATTCTACTATTCTAGAAACTAGAATGTTTTTGTATCTTCATGCAGCAGATGGGAAACTCAATAAAAATTAGACTCTGCTTCGAAAAGTGAACTTTGATTGAAGAGCAGAGCATTTGGCTCCTGGCCAATGGAACTGAGTCCAATGGTTTACACCATCCGAGAACTGAAATAAGTAACAGGTGCCCCATCGTATCTCTCTCTCACACACACACACACACACTCACTCAATGAGCTCTCGAAACATACACTCAGCCCCAGCCGTGACAACACAGATCAAGTGTCACTCCAGAGCTGACTTTAAAACCAAACAGCAAATCTAATTGGCTCCAACATGTCTGCAGGTCAACGGGCCTTTAGCTAAGCAGCTGTGGACACTGATTTTTCACTCAAATAGCCTGTGAGTTGGCCACCCAGACCCACCACAGCCAAAGGGCTTCCCAGAGCGTGGAATCGGAGAGAAACGCAATTCAAATTTCCAGAAGCAAGGAGAAGTGGAGGTAGCCATTCAGCCCTTCTGGGATATTTAAGTTAGGCATGACTGATCTGCATCTGAACTCTATTATCCATGCTTCTCACTGCCTTCACGTTATATACCTACCATTTGTAAAGGTACATATTACCAAAAATTTAATTTTAAATTTTTCAATTGAGCCCAGCCTAGCATCAACAAACTTTAAAGGGTGGATATTCCAGATTGCTGCGACTCACTGTGTTTGAAGAAGTGCTTAACGTAAGCTCACATTCCCATGTTCAGGTGGCATGGCAGCACAGTGGCTGGCACTGCTGCCTCACAGTGCCAGGGACCCAGGTTCCATTCCAGCCTCTGGCACTGTCGATGTGGAGTTTCTACCCGTGTGCACGGTGCTCCAGTTTCTACCCACAGTTCAAAGGCGCGCAGGTTAGGGTGGAACGGCCATGTTAAATTGTCCATAGTGTTCAGGGGTGTGCAGGCTGGGTGGGTTAACCATGGGAAATACAGGGTTACAGGATGGGAGTGTCTGGGTCAGGTGCTCTTTGGAGGGCTGGAGGAGACTCAATGTGTTGAATGGCCTGCTTCCACATTGGAAGGATTCTGTTGTAGGCCCTTTGTATCAGTAGAAATATTTTCTCTCCTGCCACCCTACCAAAACTTTTCATCATCGTAAACACCCAATTTAATCATTCATTATTCTAAAATGCTTCAGTAAGTATAAATTTCATCCAAACAATCCTTACGCATATTTTAGTTCCTTTAGCCCAGTATCGTTCTGCTGATCTTCATTATAATCCCTCAAAGGTTAATGTACCCTTGCTGAGGAGTGCTGTCCAGAACTGAACGCAGGGCTCAAAGAGGCAGTCTAACCAGAGCTGTACGGTGTTACAGTACAGGTAAAATGGATTCTCATCTTTCAACTTTCAGCTGATTTTAAACACCAGCGACCTCTCATTGGCTAAGCTGTATTTTTAATAAGGAAGAAAGATGTGCCTCAAAATGACCCCAGTGAGGTTAAGTGCCTGTGAACAATGGTCACCTGACTACAGATCTACATTCCCTCAGAGATAGTAAAAACTGCTGATGCTGGAGTCAGAGATAACACAGTGTGGAGCTGGATGAACACAGCAGGTCTGACAGCATCAGAGGAGCAGGAAGGCTGATGTTTCGGGAGCGGATAGGTGGGAGAGAAGACAGACAGGTCAAGGAGGCGGGGATGAGAGGGAGGGTTGGTTAGGGTTAGGGTTAGGGGTAGGCCGAGGGTGGGGAGATTTTGAAACTGGTACAGTCCACGTTTAAGCCATTGGGCTGTAGGCTCCAAAGGCGGAATATGAGGTGCAGCTCCTCCAGTTTCCGGGTGGTGTCATTGTGATACTGGAGGAGGCCCAGGATGGACATGTCACCCAGGGAGTGGGAGGGGATGTCAAAATGGTTCCCGGCCGGAAGATGTTGTCGTTTGTCATGAACAGAGTGTAGGTGCTCTACAAAGCGGTCTCCGAGCCTCCGCTTGGTCTCACCGAAGTAGAGGAGGCCACATCAGGAGCTGCGGACGCAGTAGACCACATTGACAGATGTGCAGGTGAGCCTCTGTCTAATGTGAAAGGTTTGTTTGGTGCTTTTGGATGGAGGTGGGAGTGGGGGGGGGGGGGGGGGGGGAGTTGTAGGAGCAGGTGTAGCACTTCCTGCAGTTGCAGGGCAAGGTGCCAGGGGTGGTGGGGCTAGTGGGGAGTGTGGAGAGAGAGTGATCCCTATGAAAGGCAGACAGGGGTGGGAAGGGAAATATACGTTTGGTTGTGGGGTCGGATTGCAGGTGGAGGAAGTGGTGAAGTTGGATGATGAGAGGACAAGGGGCATTCTGTCTTTGTTTTTGTTGTGGGGTGGGGGGGGGAGGGGGAGTGAATGCGAGGATAGAGGTGCGGGAAATGCAAGTGATGCAGTCAAGAGCATTTTCAACCACCAAATGGGGCAAGTTGTGATCCTTGAAATAAGAGGACATCTGGGATGTTTGGGAGTGGAACCTCATCTTGGGAGCAGATGCGGCGGAGGCGGAGGAATTGGGAGTAGGGGATCACATTCTTGCAGGTTGGTGGGTGAGAGGAGGTGTAGTTTAGGTAGCTGTGGGAGTCGGTGGGCTTGAAATAGATGTCAAGGCAGTCACCAGAGATGGAGACAGAGAGGTCTTGGAAGGAGAGGGAGCAAACAGAGATGGTCCAGGTGAAATTGAGGTGGGGGGGGTGGGGGCTGGGGCGTGGGCGGGAGGTGTCAGTAAAGTTGATGAACTGTTCAAGTTCCTTGTGGGAGCACAAGGCAGCGCCGATACAGTCATCAATGTAGCGGAGGAAGAGGTGGGGTTTAGGGCCAGTGTAGCAGCAGAAGAGGGACTGTTTCACACAACCTACAAAGAGGCAGGCATAGCCTGGGCCCATGCGGGTGCCCATGGCCACCCCCTTTGTCTGTAGGAAGTGGCAAGAGTTAAAAGGAGAAGTTGTTAAGGGTAAGGACGAGATTGGATGAAGGTGTCAGCGGAGGGGGACTGGTTGGTCCTGTGGAAGAGGAAGAAGTGGAGGGCTTCTAGGCCATCTGCATGGGGAATGCAAGTGTACAGGGATTGGATGTCCACAGTGAGGATGAGGTGCTAGGGGGCCAGGGAATTGGAAGTCTTAGAGGTGGAGGAGGGTGAGAGTGGTGTCCCGGATGTTCTACATTCCCTGTCTCATCTTGGTGCTGTTCAGACTTCCAGGCTTCAGAAGTCAATGTGCTCATATGTCAATCAGCCAGAACCCTCTATGCAACTGTGTAGTGGCGAGCTTCACAAAGCCAATAGGAGGCAAATGGAAAGCGAAATTACTATTTTTGTCTAAAAACATCAAAACTATTCAACAGGCATCAATAAACTCAAATCTGTATCTCTTGCTTCTATTCACGCTTGCATAACAATTTCACATTGTGGGACAGGGAAAGGTTCGTCTGAAGCTGGCCAGCTTTTAAAAAAAAAATGAAGTCAGACTCAGGAATACACAATGAACTATTATTGTTCAAGCAGATGCTTGGTAGATCAGAGAAGGAAAAATGAATCCATCACAAGAGTTGAACAGTCTCTCCCTGTTTTTCTCAGCCTCTCCCAAGATAAGACCCAGTGGGGGGGAAAAGAAACAAACTGGGAAAACGGCCACTCAACTGGGAACTCAAAGATATCTTTAAACTTCACCCATTGACAGTGCCCCCGCTGAGGGACAGAGCCCATAAACAGTGCCCCCAGTAAGGGTCAGTGCCCCTAGACAGTACCCCCAGGGAAGGGCAGAGCCTTTCAGATGTGAAATAGGGAATCTCAATAAAAAGTTAGAACATGGTAAAAAGATACACAGAAAATGCCACAACATAACTGCTGGAAGATTTTATCTGACTTATTTCACCATCATCCTGTGTTTGAGAGAAGGTTCCAGTTCAGTTTCTGTTGACAAATCAAACAGCTAGCCTGGAGTGTAACCACACTCAACACGCACATCTTCCAGTGCATCATGCATCTTCTAACAGCACCATAAAAGGCGTGGAAAAAATAGCTGTGGGTTTAAACTGCACTGGCAAACAAGGGTTCTGCGGAGATCATAGATAAGTTGGCTTCACACACTGCAGCACCCCAGTCGTTTGACTGAGTCCAAGTGTTCCAGGATTCTCTGGAATGTACAATGTGTCACCAGTGACGTCATTTCATCAATATTCTCCGAGCTAATCTGGCTTTCATTGCTCGATTTGGTCATGGAATATTCTAGCAACCACAGCACTAAAGCCATGAGGAAGTTACCTCAGAGGCTAAAAGAAAGGAATCAAACATCTCCTGGGAGCCAAAGGTGTTTCTTAAACTGAGATACAAGAACTTTCTTTGATATAGGCTCTGTGAGCGAATTAGGCTGAGTCCCAGTCTGATTCCTGTCATTTATCAAACAACTCCACTCCGTTCAGTGTTGATCTGAATGTGCTCTTACCCATCACAACACTTTTCTCTCAGTGATGGAGTGTGGTGTATACCCAGGTAACTAGGAAGCACTTCAAAGAACAGCTAGTAAGTCAAACTAAGCTCGGAGTACAATGTGACATATATCTAGACTGAAGGGGAACGAGCCTGTCATGAAATACTAAGCTTTCAAGTTACTGGAACAGAGCCAGAGCTGCGGCAAACGTCAAGAGAGTTTCTTCTTTTCTCCAATTATACTGCGCTGTGTAGACTGAGTTATCCCCCATCCAGACTCTTGCATTATTTTGACATAGCTTATTCAGTTGTCAGTGACATCTAAAGCTCCTGTGGTTCAAGGGAGCTCTGACTCCCCCTCAGCCAATGCAGAAATCACGGGTCCCCCTTCAGCTCAGAGTCCCATCTCCTATAGTTCACAGAAACATTGGAAAATAGAACTGAACATCTTCATTTGGGCTTTTGAATCTGCTCTGTTGTCAGCTTAACTCTGTCTTCTTATCTGTCCCCCAGTAGCCCTGACGCCATCTGTCCAAAATCTACCTAACCTGGCCTTTGAACATATTCAATGGACTTTGCCTCCACTGCTTCCCAAGGAAGAGAATTCCACAGCCTCATGACACTCTGAGATAAGAATTCTCTTGATCTTCAATTTAAACAGGGAGACATCCAGGGTTTAGGGTGGAATGTGATGACACAGTGGTATCGTCACCAGGTAATGTTCTGAGGATGTGGGATTGAGCTGACAGTACCTTAACTCAAAACTCTGGAATTAAATCCCATCTGCTTCCCTAATGTTCTTTAGGAACGGGAATCTGCTATCCGTACCTGGTCTGGCCTACTCCTACACGTGACTCCAGACCCACAGCAATAACTACCCACTGAAATGGACCAGCAAATCACTCAATGAAAATTGGGGATGGTCAACAGGGAACCCACATCCCATTTACTGAATAGAATCAGATGTACAGCACAGAAACAGATCCTTCAATCCAACTCGTCCATGCCGACCACATATCCTAGATAAATCTAGTCCCATTTGGCCCATATCCCTCTAAACCCTTCCTACTCATATACCCATCCAAATCCCTTTTAAATGTTGTAACATTACATTACCAGCCTGCACACTTTCTCTGGCAGCTTATTCCATACACACACCACCCTCTGCGTGAAAAAGTTCCCCCTTGGATCCTGTTTAAGTCTTTCTCTTCTCATTTTAAACCTATGCCCTCTAGTTTTGGACTCCCCCACACCAGAGAAAAGACCTTGACTATTTACCCTATCCATGCCCCTCACAATTTTATAAAAAACTCTACAAGGTCACCCTTCAACCTCCGACACTCCAAGAAAAATAGCCCCATCTGATTTAGCCTCTCCCTGTAGCTCAAACCCTCCAAACCCGGCAACATCTTTATAAATCTTTTCTGATCCATTTCAAGTTTCACAACATCCTTCCTATAGCAGGCAGACCAGAATTGCACACAGTATTCCGATAATAGCCTAACCAATGTCCTGTACAGCCACAATACGACCTCCCAACTCCTATACTGACCAATAAAAGCGAGTGTACTAAAATCTTTCTTCACTATCCTATCTACTTGTGACTCCACTTTCAAGGAACTATGAACCTAAACCAAAATCTTGCTTTTAACCCTGTCAAGCCTCCTCAGAAACTTATGTACTAGGAGGCAGTGATGGCCTAGTGGTATCATTACCTGGGTCCCTGGTTTAACAGTCCAATGTTCTGGGGACCCAGATGCAAATCCCACCACAGCGGATGACTGAATTTTAATTCAATAAAAATTTGGGATTAAGAGTCTAATGATGACCATGAATTCTTTGCAAGTTGTCAGGAAAACCCAACTGCACTAATGTCCTTTAGAGAATGAAATTCCATCCTTACCTACACGTGACTCCAGACCCAGAGCAATGCGGTCGACTTTTAACTGCCTTGCGCGCAATTAGGGATGGGCAATAAATGCTGGCCTAACCAGAAACGTCCTTTTCCCATGAATGAATAAAGAAGATTGCAATCAGATCACTTCTCATTCTGCTAAACCCCAACAGATACAGACCCAGACATTCCTCATGAGATAAAGCCTTTCATCCCAGGAACTATTCCTTCTCCAAACTGCTTCTAACACAATTATATTGTTTTTCAAATCAGGAGTCTGAAACAGTATACAGTGTTCCAGATACAATTCCAAAAGCTGCAGTGAAGTCACCGTCTTACTCACTCCCCTCAGAACTCACTGGACCCCCGTGTATATCCCCAGCCCGGGGTCCTTCTGAGGGAGGGGAGCTGCAGTGGGCCGGCCAGGTGCTGAATGACAATAAACAGTTTGTGACGGAAATAGGAATCATTTCCTAATAACAAGCCAAGTGTCAGTACCGAGCTTGTCGGCAGACGTGCAGTGGGCATTCAGCACATCTAGAAATAGATCTCACCCATTTGTGCCACTGACAGAGACTCACATTCTCCACATACCACAGCTCAGGAATGAAAACAAGGACGTCAATTACTCCAGAGAGGCTCCTTGTCAATCCTTCACTTAGACCAGTTTAAATCATGGAACAAAAAATAAAACCAGCTCAGCTACAGTCCCAAGAGTGCCTTAAGCCCCATCGCAGACTCTGTTCCACCCACTTTATCTTCTGATGGAACATTCTGGATTCATGCTTCTTGACCTTCAAATGACAGTAAATAATAAATTTGATCCTGTGGTTCCACCCAGCCCAACCCACCTAAACCTGAGCTCCTGCCCTCCACAGGGAGTAGTCTACTTCCACGCCCTCCAGCCCTAGGCCAGAGCCTTCGAGTTTTGCAGACATTGTAGACAGAGGGGAGTTATCGTTACAGCAACAGATCTGCATTCACCACCATGCCCCTCAGGTGATTCCTCACAGGAGACTAAACAGAGGCTTTAGCGCACCACTCTCTACCTTCCTCCATGCTTCCCACCCCTATCCAACTACAGCATATCCTCCGCATGTACCTATATGCATATCTTGCGCAAAACCCTGGAAGTTTAAGACTGTAAAAAAGAAATTTTAAAACTTTTGACTCCTCTGTACCACACGCAAGCCTCCCAACTTGTCATTATACAGCTCTTTACGTTTCCAAACAAAAAAGGTTAATAATAGAAAGCTGGTGCTCCAGTACAGATTTCTTGGAGAGATAACATAGTAAATGAACAGTATTCGTACATCGCATCTTTTAAGACATCTGCTTTAGCTCTAGGAAAACTGTTCTCTAACAGCATCGTGGGGGATTTACAACATCTTCAAGGGCAATTAGGGATGGGTAATAAATGCCAACATAGCCAGTAATGCTCACATCTCCAGAATGAACAAAAACAACTCTTTCCAGCTGGAACTTTGATTTATTTTTACATCTTTCATAGCTGCAGGACACTCCTGAAGCACTTTACTGCCAACGTTTTTTTTTGAGGTGCAGTTGCTTTTGCAACGCAGGGAACTAGGCAGTAAATTTGCACACATGCTCCCACAAACAGACCAATTTGTGCACCATAAGATTCCCCTAAGCCACCTTATCACAACAGGAGCAGCGAAAAGCATTCCACAGCCATTATTTGAACAGTGCCGTGGGATCTCTGCCAGATTCAGGACTAAATTGAGAAGGAACTTCTACCACCAAAGGGTTGTGAATCTGTGGGATTCCCTGCCCAATGAAGCAACTGAGGCTACCTCGTTGAACTTCTGTAAGGCAAAAATAGATGGATTTTGGAACATTGGTGGAATTAAGGGTTATGGTGAGCATGCGGTTAAGTGGAGCGGAGTCCACGAGAAGACGAGCCATGATCTTATTGAATGGTGGAGCAGGCTCGAGGGGCCACTCGGCCTTATCCTGCTCCTATTTCTTTTGTTATTGACCCAGGAGGCGAGATGGAACACAGCAAAAGGACAAGGGTCTAAACTTCAGCCTTCAACCTCATCGAGGTTTGTCCAGCTCCCTTCCCCGGTTTGTTGTCTCCATGTTTCAATGACTGCATAAAATCAACAATTAATAAAAATGCACAGGCTCTGAAACGGATGTAAAAGGGCTGGTTGTACAACATCTGCCACACTGGCAGAAGTAGATAGTTTCTAGAACCTTGCTTCAAGATCCTGGTGCCGTGAAGGTGGGGACAAGGCAACGTAAGCATTAATCAGGGCTGTGACACATCCCATGAGGGGGACAGGCTTCACCAATGAAGGGTGACCTCTTGAAGGTTCTGAGGACTGCCAGCTCCCACCATGATCTACTGCTGGTCTGTTAGCTCAGTTGGATGGATAGCTGGTTTGTGACACTCCGTGATACCAACATCATGGGTTCAATTCCAGCACCTGTTAAAAGGTTACCATGAATAACTGTCCTACTCAACCTCTTCCATCACGAGGCATGGTGACCCTCAGGTTGATGAGAAAGCAGCCTGATGGTCTGGTGAGGCTTTACCATGATCAATTGGAGATAGTGGGAGGGACATAGGATAAAATGAAAGTTGCTTATAACAATGGGTCTACCAATGAATGATAGTTGCCAAAAGGTCCGAAAATTGGTATGAACAGACTGGAACATCAATTAAACATCAACCCGCCCCACCACAATTTTCTGTTTTCCTTTCCTTCACCCCCTCCATCATTGTTCAATTCCTCTGCCTCCACATATTTCTTACCAGTTTAGAAATTTACACAGGAATGTGTGACCTGGGATCCCTGCCCAGTCTATGCATCTTAAACACTCAAAGCAAGCAATCTGCGGGCCTAATCTGGTGGCGTTATCTTTACCTCAAATGGACATCTTGTGTTACTAAAGCCCCAGCAGCCCACAGTGGAAAGTAATAATTCATCAGGCAAGCATGGCCCTGGGATTTGTATCTAGACTTTCAAGTTTGCCATGCTCTCAAGCAGAGAGAAACATTGGCTTGCTTACCAACCAGTGCCGTTTATTCCCAATTGATTATTCCTTGTGTCCTTCGGCCACGGTTGGTCAGGCTCACGTGCCCAGCAATGACCATTGTTCTCACTTCCAAACTAATTGATTCATTAACAAACACAGAAACCTGGGGAAACTCTGCACACCTGTGGAGAGAGAGAGATAACGTTTCAAATCTGATAGGATTCTTCAGCCTATTTTCTGAAGACGACAGACCAAACTCAAAACGTTAACACTCTCTCTCTCTCTCTCTCCACAGATGCTGCCAGACCTGTTGAATTCCTCCAGCGTTCTGTGCATTTGCTTCAGATTTCTAGCATCCAAGGTGTTTTGCTTTTAATTCGATTTATAGCCTTACTTCCTCCACACCCCATTCCAAATAATTCCCTTCTCTCCTGTAAGCCCCATCTCCCGTTGGTGTCTGGTTACTGTCGCCCATGTCTATCCCTCTTAAGTGGTCAAACATCAGCAAAGAATCAACTGCAGAAGCATCGCAATTAATGCCAGGAGATTGAGCGCACCATGGAATAGTGATGAGCCCAGGGACTATGGCTGATTTACACCCATCGAACCAGGGAATCTCGATAGCCTGATATATACCCTAGTTAAGATCTGGTACAGTGGTCACAGGCTTAGAAATCAAGCTTGGAGTTGTCTGGGCTGTCCAGTGTAGCCATGCATCAGGAAATCCTTTTACACATTAGATTAGTGGCAAAACGTGCCTTGATTGGAAAGACAACCTTGTATTGATGCCACAGTACTGTCGATAACCCACTGGGACATGCAGCAATAGTAAAACGAGTCACACCATGAAGCATTCCAGTGATACCCTGCACCCGTGCCACATTTATTTTGAGACTTCAAGGACACAATGACAGTTTCTAACCAGGCCAAAGGAATGTAAACTAACTCTCTGATCCACAGCATGACGCTACCAACTGCAAAGTGTGATCCTGTCTGCCAAATTGGGAAACACAGGCAACAGATGGCAGCGCAATGCTACCCATTCAGGGAGTCTACCCTGTGCCAGGCATTTTAAACCACCACCAGATCCCAGTCCACTCAATCCACTCCATCAAAATTGTTAAATGAATGCCATCCATCTACACTGCAAATTAGAGCACAAAGAACACAAGATTTAACACAAGGGTCTTAGTTACTGGCCTAAATCAGCCCCACCAGATGCGAAATTAAAACAGCACAAAGCGGATGTAGAGAATAGTTTAGGCTGCATGTTAGAAGTACACATTGTCAAATGAATTCCAACCTCTTTAATGTGCACAGTGAGGGGAACAGCATGAAGACTTTCACATGCATCACGTGTGCCTTGTAACAAAACGCACAATCTGTTCTCCTCTCCCAACACAAAATTGTCAAAGCTTTTCTCACAAAGACCCTTTAGGTAGTTGACCGCATCAATAAACAAATCACATTTATCCTCTAACGGGGAGAGGCCTGTTCCATACCTTGGATCGACTTTGTCAGTTAAAGGAGGCATTTTCTTTTCGATGGGTAATTCTTCGGCTTGTTCTGATAGTGCTGCAACGTTAAATTTGTCCTGGGTGTGACTACCAGCTTTAAAAGGGAGATGTTGTGCTTTCGATGACTGCTCATTTGATTCACTGGTGTTAGATCTGAAAGCCCCAGATCTCAGCTGTCAGCTTTAAGTACCTCAGCTCCTCCCACCACATTGCTTTAATTAGGTTCCTTCATACAGCCTGGCTGACGTCTTCCTCACAGGATTCCAAAGAACAAATACCCAGAGATGTCTGAAATGTTTCAATGGCGTGTAGTCCGTTTGATCCGAATGGGGAAGGATGATCTCACACTTTGACACAATATCTGCCAAGGGCTGAGGTCGGACTGGTCAATAAAGTTTTGTTTGTGCTGGGGGTAGGAGTGAGAGTCGACTTTCTGTGACAGACACTAAGGGAAGCTGTGTACAAAGAAAGCTCAGCTTGCCTGGATCTGGATCCAAGTGATGGATGCTTCAGTTGTACCACAGGCAGGGGGTGCTGCGGCACAGTGGTATTGCCATTAGACTGGCACACCAGAAAGTCAGGCTAATGTTGTGGGTACATGGGTTCAAATCCCACCACAGCAGATGGTGAAATTTGAATCTAGTTAATAAATCTGGAGCCAGCTAAATATTGACCAGTTCAAAACAGCCGTGTGGTTGACTTTTAATGCTCTGAATGTCCCAGCTAGCCACTCAGTTGTATCCAACCACTATCAAAACAAACAGAAATTGTTCTTTTTGTTTTTGTTTCCGATTTACAGCATCCACAGTTCATTGAGATTTTTGCTTAACCGCTAATGAAAGGAATGAAACCAGACTGACTGAAGTACTGACAAAGACAAGGGAATACAGAGCCCTCTTGTTGCCATAAAACTGTGGGCCAAGTGCTGGAAAATAGGATTCCAGTTGATAGATGATGAATGACTGATACAGACCCAATGGATGGAAGGGCCTTTTTCTGTGGTGTGAAGACTCTATGCCGAGTCCTCTTTAAGGGTATCTGGGGGTACATGCCAAAAACGGGAGGGCTGTCCCATAGACAAGTCAAACATTGTCTGTGAACTATGATTCAGTGAGAATGACTAGATTCCAGATACCACCAGCCCTATCCTGTACCACCTATAGGGCAGATGCAGCAGGTTGGGCGCACAGAGCTCTACAGTCAGGATCAGTCGACCTAGGAGACCTCAATATTGAACTTGGGATCCGTGAAACCTCACGGCATCAGGTCAAGCACGGGCAAGAAAATCACCCTGCTGAATACCAGTTACCACCTCCCTCCTGAGTTGATGAGTCACTGCTCCTTCATGTTCACCACCTGAAGAAATCACAGAGGGCAGCAAGTTCGAGAATGTAGTCTGGATGGGCACCTCAATGACTATCACAAGGAAGAGCCACACCTGACCAAACTGGCCAAGTCTTGAAGGACATGACAACGAGAGAAAACCATAATTGACCTCATACTGAACAATCCATCAGCGGCAGATGCAACTGTCTATGACAGTATTGATAAGCATGACCACTGCACAGTCCTTGCAGAGACAAAGTTCCATCTTCACATTGAGGATACCCTCCATCGTGTCGTGTGGCACTGTGCTAAATGGGATAGATTTTAAGCAGATCCACCAACTCAAGACTATGTGCCATTAGCAGCAGAATCATACTTCAATATGATCCGAAACCTTATGGCCCATCATATTCCCCACTTAACATTACCATCAAGCCAGGGAATCAACCCTGGTTCAATGGGAGTACAGGACAGCATGGCAGGATAAACACCAGGTATACTTAAAACTGAAGTGTCAACCTGGTGAAGCCATCAAACAGCACAAGCGGTAAGCGATAGACAGAGTTAAGCAATCCCACAATCAATGGATCAGTTTTGTAGTCCTGCCACATCAAATTGTGAACAGTAGTGGACAATTCAGAATTAAACAGTTATCCTCAATGAAGGGGAGATCCAGCTCAGTGAAAAAGATAAGGGTGTAGCATTTGCAACAATCTTCAGCTGGAAGTGCCAAGTGAATCTCTGTCCATCAGTGGTCTCCAGCATCTCAGATTCCAGTCATCAGACACTGCACACTAAAAATCAAAAAAAAAAACAGCTGGAGGCACTGGTACTGCAAAGGTTATGGTTCTGACACCATTCCGGAAATAGCACTAAAGACTTGCGCTCCACTATTAGCTGCATCCCTAACCAAAGCTGTTCCAATCCAGCTGCAACACTGGCATCTACCCAACAATGTGCAAAATGCACAACTCAAAACAGGAATGAGTATAACTGCCCTTGACATCAAGGCCACAAAAGAAAGTGTGTGGCAACAAGGAGTCTGAGCAAAACTGTAATTAAAAGGGGATGGGAAGAAAACTCTTGCACTGATTGGAGTCACAGCTGACACAAAGGAAGAGAGCTGTGGCTGTTGGAGGCCAGTCATTTCAGCTCCAGGACATCACTGCAGGAGTTCCTCTGGGTAGTTAATTTAGTTTGTTACCTGTTAAGACACGTTATAACACATACTTGGAGAAGGTGGAACTTGAGCTGGCCTCCCGACGAGGTAGGGATATTATCACTGTGCCAGAAGACCTTAACACAGTTCCTCAGGGTAGTGTCGTAGGCCCAACCATCTTCAGCTGCTTCATCAACGACCTCCCCTCCATTATAAGGTCTGAAGTGAGGATAATCACCGTTGATTGCACAGTGTTCAGCCACCATTCCTAACTCCCTTCACCCCTAACAAATTATATCTCCCTGCTCCTCTTCAAATCAAACTCTTTTGATCTCTTGAATGGCCACTTACGTCTGGTCCTGGCCTTACTTTGCTTGGCATTTATATTCCTCTCCCACTCCATGAGACAGTTTGAGCTATCTTACAAGGTTAGGAGATCGATATTCTCAGACTTTACTCCACTGGGTACAGGTCACAAGAAGTGAGGGAGGGATTACTACTGTCTCAGCCTTATGACTAATAATGGTCTTTGACGAGGAGAATATACTCTGCTGGCTAATACGATCACTGTTACTGTGTTGGAGAAAGACAGATGTATGTTCCAATACTCCGGGATGTCCTGAAGCATTTTACAACCAAGAAGATGCTCCTTGAAGGAAGACAGCAAGATCCCAGAGAAAGGAGCTGTTAGTCAGATTTTGTCTTTTCACAATGATGGGTTTAGAGATAAATACTGGCGAGGAAGAACACCCCACTCTTCTTTGAAATGGTGCCAAAAGATCTTGTATGTGCATCAAAAAGAGAGAAGGGGCCTCAGCTTAAATGTCCCATCCAAAAAACAGCACTCATTACCACAGTGGGTGTCAGCTTGAATTACGTGCTCAGGTCCTTGGAGTGAACTGAAGCACCAAGGAGAGCAAAGCTCAAGTGACATTGATAACAGGGTTCCACAGTCAGGCAATGACTGACCTTAATCACTGTTTGGAGGGATCATGAAGAAAAACAAAAACACTGGCCTCGTGACTGTCTTGACAACTCCATTCAAAACATGAAGTGCAGGAATGTTTTCCCAATGTCTGTGGAGTCCAGAACCAGGGGGTTGCAGTCTAAGGATATGGAATAGGTTGTTTAGGATCGAGATGAGAATTAATTTCTTCACACAGGGAGAGGCGAGACTGTGCCAAAGAAAGTGATTGAAAACAAAACACTGAATGTTTCTTAGAAAGAGTTAGATACAGTTCTTAGGGCTAAAGGGATTAAAGGATATGGGGAGAATACAGGAACAGGGGACCGAGTTGGATTGATCAGCCATGATCAGATGGAATAGGCTAGCAGGATCAAAAGAGCCAAATGGTTTATATTTGCCCCCGGTTTCTATTTTTTAAAAATATAACATCCAACTTGGAGGCATTTTAACAGAGTAAATGCAAGGTATGTACGCCATTCTGGAACAGATCATCTAATGAGTACCACTTGCCAAAAGGAGCAAAAAGGGACAAGAGAAGCCAACGTCTTTCAGTGCAGTGACGTTACATGGCATTAAAACAAAAGATTTTGCCCAAAAGCAAGGTGAGGGATAATCTCAAAATTAAGAGCGAGGCTATTCTGGAGTGAAATTGGGAAGCTCTTTATCAAAGACAGGGTGACAAAAACATGGAACTTCTCACCCATTCAGATACTTTTTTTGGAGGGGGGGGGGGGGAGGGTAGAGGGGTAAGGGGGAAGGCAGGGGGTGGGAGGTGCAATCAATTGAAATGTTGATTATTGAGGTAAGTAAATGGATTTGGAGACACAGATCAGTTGTGATCTGAGTAAAATGGAGAGACAGCTTTGATGGGCTGAATGGCCCACGCTTTTTCCTATGACCTGTGCTTTTACAAAGGAAATGCATCAAGTGAGTTAACTTTAAGTTTCCTCACATCGATATAGGGATGAAGAGGGGGAGTATTTGTGCTGGCTCGTGCTTTAGCTCCAAACCGATCAGCACCCTGAAGTTTAACATGTCAGTTCAGAAAGCCACTCCAAGCAGCCAACATTCACCACCCAGTAACAGTTCTGAGGGATCACTCAAAAAGCTACAGATTGGCCAGCTCCAGAAAAGCAGCAATAAATGGACCTACCTGCTTTGCAACAAAGATAGCATCATTCGCAAAAGACTAACAGGTCAAAAGCTGCCTTGGATATAAAAGGCATGAACAGCACAGGAGTTACACCAGTGGGACATGGGCTCATCATAACTTGTGTTGCATTTAGCCGCAACACTCAATCAGCATTACTGCAGGAAAACAACCCAACAGTGCAACTTGCTGCAATGTTACTGAAGAATTAGAAGGAATACAAACTTCAGGGGTGCAGCTTCTATTTTCTGCTATAGATTTGAATGTTTTCACGTCTCGCTTGTAGCATTCTCGATCATTTTGGAGTCCGTTCCAATACTGGCTTTCAAGCCAGATATACTTTTCTCCTGGATAGGTCACAAATATCGGAAATATGGAAATAAAACCAGGCGCACAGATTTCAATTCAACTTTACAAGGTCTGCTTCCCTTCACTGGGAATTTAACCCCAGATAAATCACGTTAACTGAACCAGCAATGACCCCAGCTGGCACGACAGTCTACATTCTATAAGTCACTGTGATCTGGAATGCATTGTCTGAGTAGACGGGGGAAGCAGATACAACGGTACGTTTTGCATGGAATTTGATAAGTATTTGAAGAGGCAAACTTTGTAAGTCTAAGGGGCAATGGAGGGGGGAGGGATTGTGAAAAAGGGGAGTGGAACTAACTAGACAGTTCTTCCAACAAGTCAGTATAAATACGAAGAAGGACAAAACAGGCTCCATCTGTGGTTTGTCATCCTATAATTAATAAAATTGGAATTGCATCAGTCCTAAAAACTTAAAGCAGTCATGGTAAGGAGGCTGTGCTAATTCAATTATTTCAAAAATATTTTCGAACTGATTCAGATAAGGGATTGTTGATATTAAGAACTGTGGTCTGATTAACTCCATTTTTCAAATATCTTTCCTTTAGATGCTGAACAGCGATTCCTCTGTTCTCAAAAGCCAAAAACACAAGAGGAAATATTGCATTGGGTGCATGGAATATTCAGTCTAACCAAAATACACTGGTGTTTATTCTATCCTTGAACATTTTTTATTATTCACTCATGGGATATGGGCGTCCCCGGCTGGCCAGCATTTATTGTCCATCTCTCGTTAGAGTCATAGGGTGGAAACAGGTCCTTCGGCCCAAACTGGTCCATGCGGACCACGGTGCCCACTCAGCTAGTTCCAATTGCCCGCATTTGGTCCATATTCCTCTAAACCCTTCACATCCATGTGTCTAATCAAATGAATTTTAAATGCTGCTGTTGTACCTGCCTCAACCACTTTCTCTGGCAGCCCAATCCATATACGCAGCACTCGCTGTGCGAAGAAGTTGCCCCTCAGGTCCTCCTTAAACCTATCCCCTCTCACCTTAAGCCTACACCCTCTAGTTTTCAACTACCCAGCCCTGGGAAAAAGACTTATATGCATTCATCCCATCTATGCCCCTCATAATTTTATACACCTCAATAATGGTTACCTCTCATTCTCCTACATTCCAAGGAATAAAGTCCTGTTCTGTAACTCAGGCTGACTAGTCCTGGCAACATCCTTGTAAATCTTCTTTGCACACTTTCCAGTTTAACTATATCTTTCCTATAACAGGGTGACCAAAACTGTACACAATACTCCAAGTGTGGCCTCACAAACAATTTATACAACAGTAACATAACACCTGAACTCCTATACTCAATGCCTTGACTGATGAAGGCCAGCAGGCTAAATGCCATCTTCACCACCCTGTCTACTTAGGACACCGCTTTCAACAAACTACGTGCTTGTACTCCTAGGTCCCTCTGTTCCATAACACTCCTCAGGACCTTACCATTTACTGTATAATTCCTACTTTGGTTTGACTTTCCAAAGTGAAACGCCTCTCACATATCTGTATTGAATTGCATTTGCCAATCCTCAGCCCACTTCCCCATCTGATCAAGATCCATCTGTAATTTTTGATAACCTTCCTGAATATCAACAATACCTCCTAATATTGTATCTTCCACAAACTTACTAATCATACCTTGTACATTCACATCCAGATCATTTATGTCAATAACAAATAACAAAAAGGTCCCAGCCCCGAGCCCTGTAGCACATCACTAGTTGCCCTTGAGAACGTGATGGTGAGCTACTTTCTTCAGCCATGTTCTGTAAGTTGACCCACAATGTCCTCAAGGAGGGAATTCTAGGATTTTGACCCAGCAACAGCAAGGGAATGACAATATGTTTCCAAGTCAGGATAGAGAGTGGCTTGGAGGGAAACTTGAAGGTGCTGGTGTTCCATCTCTCTGCTGCTCTTATCATTCTAAATGGAAGTGGTTGTGGGTTTGGAAGGTGCTGTCTGAGGATCTTTGGCGAGTCTCTGCAGTGCGTTAGAAAGATAGTCGCAGCAGCGTGTACTAAGACTCAGTGGTTGAGGGTGCAGATGTGGTGCCAATCAAGCGGGCTGCCTTGCCCTGGATGGTGTCAAGCTTCGAGTGTTTTCGTAGCTGCACTCATCCAAGCAAGTGGCGAGTATTCCATCACACTCCTGACTTGTGCTGATGGTGGACAGGCTTTGGGGAGTCAGGTGGAGAGAGTTATTCGCTGCCCTATTCCTACTCTACAAGACCTGCTCTTACAGCCAATGCATTTACGTGGCAAGTCCAATTGAGTTTCTGGTCAACTGTAACCACCAGCTGTTGATAGTGGAGGATTCAGTGACGGTAGTGCCATTAAATGCCAAGGGGCAGTGGTTAGATGTCACTTACTGGAGATAGTCATCACCTGGCACTTGTGTGGCACAAATGTCACTTGCCACTTGTCGGCCCAAGCCTGGATATTGCCCAGATCCTGCTGCATTTGAACATGGACTGCTTCAGTATCTGAGGATTCACGAATGGTGTTGAACATTATGCAATCATCAGCGAACATCCCCACTTCTGACCTTATGATGGTTGGGGGTGGGGGGGGAGTCATTGATAAGGAGCCAAAGATTGTTGGGTCTAGGACATTATCCTGAGGAAGTCCTGCTGAGATGTCCTGGAGCTGAGATGATTGACCTCCAACAGCCACAACCATCTTCCCATATGCCAGATGGGGCTCCAACCAATGGAGACTTTGCTCCAATTCCCTTTAATTCCAATTTTTCTGCAGATCCTTGATGTCACCCTCAGTCAAATGCAGTTTTGATGTCAAAGGCTGTCACACTCACCTCATCTCTGGAAATCAGCCGTTTTATCCATGTTTGAACCAAGGCTGTAACGAGGTCAGGAGCTGAGTGGCCCTAGTGGAACCCAAATTGGGAGTCACTGAGCAGGCGCTTGATAACACTGTTGATGACACCTTCCATCTAGGTTAGACTGATTGGGCAGAAATTGGCTGAGTCGGATTGGTCCTGCTTTGTGTCTATACAGGCCATACCTGGCCACATTAGTTAGGTAAATGCCAGTCTGGAACAGCTTGACTAGGGGAGCACCAAGTTCTGGAGTACAAGTCTTCAGTACTGTTCTGGAATGTTTTCTGGGTCCATAGCCTTTACAATGTCTAGTGCCTCCAACTATTTCTTGATATCATGTCAAGTTCAGCGAATTGGCTGAAGATTGAAATCTGTAATGCTGAGGACCACTAGAACAGGAATGAGATGGATCATCCACTTGGCACTTCTGACTAAAGGCTTATGCAAATGCTTCAAGCCTTATCTTTTGCACTGATGTGCTGGACTTTTCCATCATTAAGAATGGGGATATTTGTGGAGCTTCCTCCTCCAGTGAGTTGTTTAATTGTCCACCACCATTCACGACCGGATGTGGCAGGACTGCAGAGCTTAGATCTGATCCGTTATTTGTGGGATTGCTTAGCTCTGTCTATCACTTGCTGCTTATGCTGTTTGGCAAGTGGTCCTGTTTGGTGGCTTCACCAGGCTGACACCTCATCTTCAGGGATGCCTGGTGTTGCTCCTGGCATGCCCTCCTGCACTCTCCATTGAACCAGGGTTGATCCCCTGGCTTGTTAGTAATGGTTGAGTGGGGAAAGATGCCAAGCCACAATGTTACAGATTGTGCTGGGATACAATTCTGCTGCTGTTGATGGCCCACAGAGCCTCATGGATGACTTGTCTTGAGTATCTAGATCTGTGCAAAGTCTGTCCCATTTACTGCAGTGGTAGACAACTTGAAGGAGGGAATTTTCAAAGCGAAAGGGGAGACTTTATCTCCACAAAGGACTGTGTGGTGGTCACTCTTACTGATACAGTCATCTGCAGCCGGCAGTTTGGTAAGGAGGTGGTCAATATGCTCTTCCTTCATTGGTTCCATCGTCAGCTATTGATGATCAAGACTAGTAGCTTGTCTTTCAGACAGTGGTATACAGAGTCGGGAGCGAGTTGCTCTGGGACTGCTCAACATTGACTCCAGACCCCATGAAGTCACATTGCATCAGGTTAAACACGGAAAAGGAAATGTACCGCTCTCCCTTGGTGGATGAATTGGTACTCCTCCATATTGAACACCCCTTGGGAAGAAGCATAGAGGGCGGCAAAGGTGCAAAATGTACTCTGGGAGGGGTTTTCAATACTCACCAAGAGTGGCTCAGCAGCAGGGCTACTGATCGAGCTGGCCAGGTCCTAAAGGGCCTAGCTGCTAGACTGGAACTACCTTTCGGTAACATCAAGGGAGTGCTGAAGCAAATGTTTTGATGCATTTGAGCACAAACAAATAAGAGAGTCTTGCGGTGTAGTGGGTAGTTTCTCTGCCTCTCAGCTCCAGGTTCAAGTCCCACTCCAAAACTAGTGACCACCAAGGGTGTACTTGTAATGCAGCCGAACTATAAATCCTTCTAACATACCCACAGCAGGGAGTAAGAGTGAGTGAGGTCAGCTGGTGCCTCTCAAGTACAACTGTCAATTCTATCCCCCTGGAAATAAAACCCAGCAATTCATTTATTTTTACTGGATATCATTGAAGATAATTTTATACTAAACTTCTAAAATACTTAATTAGGCTTTCCTCTGTTATTTTAACCCAAACAAAATAAACTTGATACTTTCTGTTAAAAACAGAGACAGATGATGTACAAGAGAGTGTTCAATGTTCATCTGCTGTCATCACACAGCAGGCAGTTCATTTATTCATTCTTTTATTAGTCTATGAAACACTTGTTTCCTTGAGCTGGGAGCTTAAATTATCATTGTACTACTTGTTGACAGCAGAATCAATGAGCAGAAATTTATAACTATACTGCTAGAAAATATTGCAAGGAATTCAGAAAGGAAGTGTCAGTAGTTGGGCTACTTGATCAGAGCTGAAAAACCACAGAGATGTCCTCTAAAAGACAGATGTCTGCAATTCACCGCCTGAGTTGGTGTTGGAGGCAGAGACCCTGAACTCTTAAGTACCTGGAAGATACAGGCAGCGGCCACAAATCACATGAAGACCAAAGCCAATGGTCTCCAGTTATCAGTTTGTGACGTTGTCTGTCTCCCTGGTAATGGAGGTTAAACCGAACGATTTACAATTTTGACATCCTCCTGATCCCAAGAAGGACTGCCCACCCCTCCCATATCCTCCCCTCCCTCATCCTACTTTCACTTCTTATTATGTCACATCAGTGTCGAGGGCCACAGTTCAGGGACCGACCAGCTGCTCCCTACTCTTTTAAAGAAGGTATAAATGAAAAAGTCAGGTCCCCATCAGATGCTCCTTGGATTGGAACAGCAACGGGTGAAATACACAGTAAAGCTCACCTTACTCTTTTTAAGCAGAGAAGTAAAAATTTCTCATCTATTTAATTAAAAAGATAATTCTTTCAACTTTAAATAAAAATGATGTTCCCTCAACCCTGTACCTAACACTTTTTTCCCATAAAATCCCTACAGGCCCTTCGGCCTAACAAGCCCACTCCGACCCTCAAAGCGTCCCACCCAGACCTATCCCCCTATAACCTACTTAATCTACATATTGCTGAACACCACGGGCAATTTAGCATGGCCAATCCACCTAGTGTGCACATCTTTGGACTGTTTCTGCAAATATGGACAACGAGGGATTAAAACAGCATCAACTTTCCTCTACTCATTTGAATTCAAAGTACACTGAAAGTTCCTATCAAACACTCCCAGAACACGGACAAGAGGTTAAAATATAAAGGAAAATTTCTTCTACTCATTTGAACTGAAAATTAAAGTTTCCCTCACACAAACTCCATTGAACACTTTCTAGGACAGGGACAACAGGGGGTTAACAGAATCTCACTTGGTTCTTTCAGGGAGTCCAAGACGATAATGGGGAATCATGAAAGAGCGCCTGCTGGGGCACCATATGCGAATCAAACAAATTTTAAAATCAAATGGAAACTTCTACAACAGAACACAAACTTACTAAATTAAAATCTCATTTTCTAGGTTGATGACACACTCGAACCCCTGTGGGACCCATCGGTCACAAAAGGCCTTGACCATACCGACAAGCACCACATGTTCTGCTCCAGAGACATCCAAGCGCAGATGTAGCCAGTGAAAGAGGGGATGGAAGCCACTAACAATGGGTCTTCCTTGGCCCACCGCTAGGACCTGTCAATGGCCTTCCTGGTCAAGCCCAAAAGCACAGCCACAAGAAGGCCCTTAAGACTTGTCTTCCCTTCCATGCACCGGTTGTCCATAGATCAGGAGTGTGGGTTGGAGTGCAACCAAAATTTAAGGAGCAGCCCCTTCAAAAAGCTAAGAAGGGGCTTCTAATGAATGCACGGAAGACAGTTTCTTCCAGGCCACAAAACATGCGTGTGGTCTGGTGCTGGGGACCTTACTCAACCTACAGCTGCACAGGTCAATTAGGCTGCCCCCTCCCCACCTCCCTTAAGGTGGCACGGTGGCTCAGTGGTTAGCACTGTTGCCTCACAGCACCAGGGACCCGGGTTCAATTCCAGCCTCGGGTGACTGTCTGTGTGGAGTTTGCACATTCTCCCCGTCTCTGTGTGGGTTTCCTCCGGGTGCTCTAGTTTCCTCCCACAGCCCAAAAGATGTGCAAGTTAGGTGGGTTGGCCATGCTAAATTTCCCCGTAGTGCCCAAGGATGTGTAGCTTAGGTACATTAGCCATGGGAAATGCAGGGTAGGTGTGGATTTGATGGGCCAAATGGCCTGTTTCCACATTGTGGGGATTCTATATAAAAAAACATTCTCCTTCCTCCTTGTCTCTTGACCAAATACCTCCTTGTTTAGCTTGAATGCTGAATTTTGTTTGATGAGACTCCTATGAAATGCCTTGGGGTGTTTCACTATGCTAACAAGGTGCTATATAAACACAATTAGTTGTTTTAACGAGAATAAACGACTAAAGTGGGTGGAAATTGAAGTTTGCATATAATTTGAATATTATAGTTAAGCCCTAAAAAGATTATAATAACATAGGAAATAGGAGCCTCTTATAGATGAGAAGCCTTTTAAATGATAGCTTTTAACAAATCTTTTGGGAGTCTGGCATAACATCTAATTTGGTTTTGTGTCAAATTTTCTCTGATAACCTTCTCATGAAGCAGTCCGGGCAGTTTACTACATAAAAGTGCAACGTAAAAACAAGTTGTTGTTGTTAAAATTTTAAATAAAGCCAGATACTGAAAAACACTTTTCAGCAAACTGACATATCAAAACACAAAACACATTCTAAAAAGTAAACAGATCATTTTACCACAGCTGTGTGGTCACAAATTGGTCACTCAGCACACCAGAACCAAAAGGAATGGGTGATAGAAGTCTCATTGTTCAAATTCAAAGGGGGAAACATTTAGTTTGCATTTGCAAACTAACTATACAGGTTGATAGAGGGAACATTTTCCACGGTTGTACACCTAGCAAATGATTATGGGAGGGTGATGAGTTACAATATTAACTCAAATGTGGTGTCCGAACAGATGTAACTCTGGTTGTCCTGATTTTATAGCACCATGCTTGTGACAGGAGTGTGGGGGAGGTGGGAATACGAAAAAAATTAGCAAGGAATCTTGCTCCAAACCACTAGGTAACTGTAACTGAGAATGCAGGTGGGGTCCAGAAGCAACAGAAACCAGACAGGAAACACCAAAAGGGCAAACACACCAATCCCTGTTGCCCTCAGGCCACAGCTCCACAATAGTGAGGTCTGGGTCAAAAACACAAGCGAGCTGAACCAGTTTCCATCTTCACTGGCTCAGACGTACTCTCAATATCTCTTGGCAGGAGAAGGTCGTCAACTCAACAGATCCTTGAACCTGTTCATTATATCAGCACATACATGTTGCTAAAGCCAACAAAATGTAAGGCACAGAGATAGTAGGAACTGCAGATGCTGGAGAATCTGAGATAACAAGGTGTAGAGCTGGATGAGCACAGCAGGCCCAGCAGCATCAG
>JAHRHZ010000070.1:455264-479770 GCA_024137785.1 Ginglymostoma cirratum | reverse complement strand
AAAACTGAACGATGTTTATTGATACAAAAGTATGGGTTAGGAGGACTTTTACGCCATTCAGCCCCTCATCACCTTGCTCTGGTGTTCAATACGATGTCCAATTGTAGCCTCAACCCCACATTCTTGTCTACCCCCAATAAACCTTTACCATCCCTCTCTCCTCGATTATCAAATACCTTTGTCAAAGACTTCTGAGAAACAAATTTTACTTTTCTCGGTTTTACATGGGCAATTTCTTATCGTCAAGCTATGACCGCTAGTTCTAGATTCTTCCACACGCACCCCTTCCACATGCAGCCGGTCAAGAGCATTCTGGGTGTTCTGGCTGCTGGGATTTATTTCTGCTACTGTTAATGACTTCTACAACTGTTGGTTAATGTGCTGTATACATACAATAAACCTTTCTCTCTCTCTCGCACCCACAGTCAGTCAAATCCTTAACACTTCAAGGAAAAGAGAGGACTCATTGAGCAGTATACAAATGGCTGCAGCTCACCTGCCCAACAAGGGAGGGCACTGACTGTAAACTCTGGGATGCTTCACAGGGCCGGAAAGAGAGAGTCTTCCAGCCATACGCAGACAGCATTACATACCCACTGGTTAAATGAAGCTGCAATCTCCTTCCCATCCAGAGACCCAGGTAATGCTCTGGGGACATGGGCTCAAATTGGTGAATTTTGAATTTTGTTTTAAAATCTGGAATTAACAGAAAATGACGACCATGAAGAATCAGAAAAACCCATCTGGTTCACTTGTGCCCTTTAGGGAGGGGAACTGCCATCCTTACCTGGCCTATATGTGACTCCAGACCCACAACAATGTGGTTGACGCTTAACTGCCCCCTGGGCAATTAGGGATGGGGCAATAACTGCTGACCTAGCCAGCAAAGCCTTTATCCCATGACTGAATAAAAAAAAAGTGTTCAAGGACAAAGCTCATCAGCAGCTTCTCACAGCCCACTGGAAACGGCCAACAATCACGGGTCTACTAACAACACCCAATCCGAAGGGCAAAAATAACATGATCCACAAGTCGAGGAACAGAACAGGAAGAAATTTAAAAATGATGAATTTAACACTGCTCTCATCCAAATTGGAGAAGCTAGTTTTTGCACAGAACTGGACTTGTTAGTGGAGGTGGATGACTGGGGTTCTGGAATTACTAAAGAGAGACCCAAACAAAAGCCACTGAGTCCAATGGCAATCCCTTCATAACACACAATCTTGCTCAACAAACGAATGAAGCAGTCCAACACCTGAAGGCCCCAGAACGCGTGAAGACTGAGCAGAGTCTGAGTCCGAGTCCAGCCAGGAGTGATTAGAAATGTTAGCAGCTGACACCCAATACCATAGCAAAGGTCTCAATCAGAGCCTGGTGACTCACACGCACATGCATAAAGTGTGACCCTTAGATAGACTTTCCACAACCATGATGTCAACATTTAAAAGTGTAAATCAAGGTGACTGTTGAAAGGTCACAATGACATCCTGCCGCTGGGCTGTTTGAGCGTCTGTCCTGCACTCCCTTTTTTGTCTGGCCAGTTTTTGTTTTTAATCCAAGCTTTTAATCTCACTCCATTTTCTGCAGGGTCCTTGCATTGTCTTTGCAGCTTTCTATGGGTTTCAATGGAGGGATAATGATTTCAACATTATTGGCATTTTCTAGATCCAAAGACGTGCAGCTTAGTTGGATTGTCCATAGTATCCAGGGATGTGCACGTAAGGTGGATTGGCCATGGGAAATGCCGGGTTAAGGGGATAGGGTGGAGCATGGCGGGTGCTGGGTTTGGTTGGGGTGCTCTTCAGGGGGTTTGTGCAGACTCGGGGGGCCAAATGGCCTGCTTCCACACTGCAGGGATTCCATGATTTTGCTAATCAGGAGCTACAATAGTGCAGTGGTAGTATTACTGGACCTAGTGATATGCGTACAAATCGCATCATGGGGGAATTTATATGTAACTAATCAATATATTTAGCATAAACTCCTATATCCAGGAGGCCTGGGTTCAATTTCCACCTGCTCCAGAGGCATATAATAACATCTCTGAATAGATTGATAAAAAAAACTCTCCAAGGTCTCACTAATAATAATCACAGAACTACTGGATTGTCAGGAAAAGCCCATCTGGTTCACTAATGCCCTTTAGAGAAGGAAACTGCCATCTTTACCTGGTCTGGCCTACATGTGACTCCAAACCCATAGTGATTTGGTTGATTCTTAACTGTCCTCTCAAATTGGCCCAACAAACCAGTAAGTTCAAGGGCACATAAGGAGGGCCCACAAATACCACTCGTGCTTACGTCCCAAAATAAAACAATATTGATGCTGAAGCGCCAACTCTCAAGGTTTGTCCTGGAGTGTTTGGGGATCATAGAAATTACGAGCGGTTTCTCCACCTTTGTTTCCCAGTGGAGTGGATAAAAAGGCAGGTTATCGGACAGGCCAGTGGAGCCAGATAATCTCAAGTAACATGTTCAGCCAGGGTCAGCAACCGAGCTGAAGCTCATTTGTGGGAGAGTTTATTCTCCCTGGATCCAAAATGACTACATAAGGCACGTCAGAGTGCATAATGTATCACCCAAATGGGAACCAAGAGCAAGGCATTCTTGGATACAGGAGCACCCTTAAAGAATGGCTGCGTTTGTGGCTAATACCATTATGAGGCGGACCACTGCAGCCTTAGGGAGCAAAACTGGAGTAAACTGAGTGATTACCTGAAAGCATTAGCAATGTCTTCTTTGTCCATCTGTAGCTTAATGGTAACACTTACATCATCTAAGCAGTCCCTTTACCTCTCTTTATTGTAACAGCAAAGGAAACAAAAGATATTTGTGTGTAGATCAGATCACAACAGCACCAAGTGTAGCTGAAATGTTCACTTTGGGGTTGGACCAGCTCAGCACTCCGTTAAATCAGGATCTGGCATTAGGCTGGAGTCACAATGGAGTATCAGAATCCTGCAGTAAGGATTTTCAGAGCTTTTTTTATTAACGAAACCTATTTTGGAATTAAAAGGTCTGCTACAAACAAGAAAAAGAGACTGCAGATTAAATATCTGTAGAGTGTCACGGAAACTTTGGGGGACTTGGGGTGAGGGAGACAGATAAAGCACGTGAGTGCAAGAGAGACAGACACAGAGAGCCTAATTGGCCTTGAGCTGAGTGGCTTGTTTGGGCCATTTCTGAGGGTAGTTGTTGTGAGCATTGCTGAGGATCTGAAATACATAGGCCAGGCTGGGTAAGGGTGGCAGATTTCTTTCCTTAAATGAACTAAAGGAGTTTTTAAACATTAATTGATGATATAGTTCAAGACGAGTTCCACATCTCAGACTGATTAATTGCATCCAAATTCCATCAGCTTCCACGGTGCAATTTGCCCAGTGGTTTAAGCCAGGGCCTCTTGGTTACTAATCTAATGACATTACCACTATGTCACAGCATCTTGCCAAGGTGTCATTGGCTTAGAATTTATGGATGGACTGGAGGGCCAGTCAGCTAATTGCTAAGAAATGCTACCGACAGCTGCAGGAGTTCAGTCTCCTGCAAATAGATTCATAGCAAAATTCTGTTGTGTACTTCCCTGGATTCCCAGGGTTAGGAGAAAATGTTTACTTGGGTCACAAGTCAAAGTCCAGAATGTGCCGAGTAAGAAACCGCAGCAAATTCCCAGAAAAACTGCTCAGCTAATTAACAGGACCATTGGAACAGCAAGCTGGTTAAGTTTAGATAGCTAATTAATTGACAATCTCCAGCTCAATTCACTAAAGACAGTGTAGTTCTGTTTAAATACCAAACATCTCTTTAGTCAATGTGCAAGCTTTCCAACTCTAATGTAAACTAAAAACCTTTCCATAGCCGATCTTGCCGTAAATATCTCCTAAAAACATTTCAACCGCTCTGCTATGAAGTTACAGCACACACTACGTGATAATAGTTTAAATTCTTGATGGCACAGTTTGTGTACAGACAGGATTTTAAAAAGTACAGACAGGATGACTAATGTCACTGAGCAGGACAAAACTCTGTTTTATCTTGATTCCGGCCCACCATCAAATTACTCGCCACCATCCAAAACCTCTCATCCCCTCAACAGGCCCAGCACTGTTTTTATCCAAAATAAGCTTTACTGAGCCATTCAGTAAGAAATAAAGCATCAAGACAGGGTCATTGTCAGCAGTGAGCACTTCTTTATATTCCCAAGAAAAACGTTGGGCTAGGGTTTCTATTAGGGTGCAAGCACATAACAGGTGGTAGAGTAGATAAGGAGAAATGGTTGCCACCTGTAAATAAAACAAGAACAAGCGGGCATAGACTAAAAGTGATCTTCAAAAGCAGCAAAAAGATGGCACAAGGAAACCCTCTTGCACAGCAAGTAGTTAGGAAATGGAATGCACCGCCTGTAAATGTGCGGGAGGCATGTTCAATTGAAGCAAATCGAGAGGGCATTGGATGATTATTTGGATAAAAATAACGAGAGGGGCTCTGGGGAGAAGGCTGCAGATGACCCAGTGCCAATGATGCTTACTTGAAGGGCCAGTGCAGGCAAAATGGGAAAATGGTCTCCTTCAAAGCTATAACAGTTCTGTGATTCTGTGACAGTGAACAGACCTCATGGTGGAAGTCCCACCAGATATTCAGGCCCAACGGATTTTTCAGAAGTGATACCAATTGACCACTTCTGCCCTACAGAATCTCAATCCAATTTCTAATTGCCTCACAGCATTAAACGGACACTGAATTAGTAAAGTACACATTAACATATAAATTAGGAGGAGTAATAGGCCACTCTGCCCCTCAAAACTTATCCTGCCATTCAATAAGATCATGGCTGATCTTTTCATGGACTCACCATAACCCACTTACCATAGCTCTTAATTCCTTTACTGTTCAAAAATCTATCTTTGCATTAAAAATGTTCAATGGGGTAGCTTCAACTGCTTCACTGGGTAGCGAATTCCACAAATTCATAACCCTTTGGGTGGAGAAGCTCCTTTTCAACTCAGTCCTAAATCAGCTCCCCCTTCATTTTAAGGCTATGCCCCCTTGTTCTAGTTTCACCCACCAGTGGTAATAACCACTCTGCTTCTACCTTATCTGTTCCCTTCATAATTTTATAGGTTTCTACAAGAACCTCCTTCTTTCTTCCAAACTAAGTGAGACAGACAGAAAATACAGCCAAGGAACAAGAGTAAGCAACTGAGCCCCGCAGGCCTGCTCTGACAGTGAGGTCAGGGCTGATCTGATTTAAATTTCAATCTGCACATCCCTAATTCACACCCATTCCCTTGGTCATCAAGGATCTAGCTACCTCAGCCTTAAATATATTTAAAGATACTGCACCAACTACCTTTTAAAAGGAAAGAAGTTTCAAAGAATCTCAACGCTCTCTGAGGGAGAAAACATTCTCATCCGTTTTAAATGGGTGAGCCTTATTTTTAAAAACGGTGATCTCCTAGTTCTCTATTCTCCCACAAGAGGAAACATCTTTTCCACATCCTCCTGGTCAAGTCCCCTCTGGATCTTATTTGTTTCAATTAAGAAATCTCTGACTCTCCTGAACTCCAGAAGATACAGGCATAGCTTTATCTAGCCTTTTTCCTCCTAAGGCAATCCGCTCATTCTAAGTATTGGTCTACTAAATATTCTCTGAACTGGTACTAATGCATTAACATCCTTCCATAGGTAGAGTGGCACACAGGAATCATAGAATCTCTGCAGTGTGGAAGCAGGCCATTCGGCCCATCGAGTCCACATGATCCTCCGAAAAGCATCCCCACCCCTCCATTGTGTCCCTGTAACCCTGCAGTTCCCATGGTTAATCCACCCAGCCTGCACATCCCTGGACAACATGGGCAATTTATCATGGCCAATCCACTTTACCTGCTCATCTTTGGACTATGGGAGGAAACCGGAGCACCCAGAGGAAACCCGCACAGACACAGGGAGAATGCCTGTGGGGAGTTTGCACAGTCACCTGAAGGTAGAATCCAACCCAGGTGCCTGGTGCTGTGAGGCAGCAATACTAACTACTGAGCTAGCATGCTGCCCTTACTACGACTCCAGATGTGTTCTCTCACCAATGCTCTATATAGCTAAAGAGCAAAAGAAGATTCCCAGCTCAAGAACCACCTCCTTCCTCTGGGCAACTCCTGCCCCGTCTGCCCAAAGACCGAACAGTCCAGGCAAGATAGGAACCACAAATCCTGATGCCAGGAACACATCACCTCATTTTGGAGGAACTGATGACAAGAAAATTATAGCCTTGTCAGCAATGAGGGTGAATGTGAAATAAACTCACCGTCTGTTTGCTTCCATAATTAATTTGGCTGTGCAGATTTTCCAGCTCCTGCTGCTCTCAGTCTCAGCTCACTGAATTTTTCTTTCTGTTAATCACAGACTCTCTAACTCAACAGATCGACCGGTTCGACTGTAATGTTTGACAATTGGGTTTATGCCAAAAGATAAAAGTCATCAGGGAGGATGTTTGATATGTGCAGTGTTTTCCTCCAGCTGATTATAAACTGATCTCCACGTGGAACTGAAATGTAACAGTTTATTAAGAACTGAAAAGAACTGCAGATGCTGGAAATCAGAAACAGAAATTGCTGGAAAAGCTCAGCAGGTCTGGCAGCATCTGTGGAAAGAAATCAGAGTTAACATTTCAGGTCCAGTGACCCTTCCTCAGAACTTTTCCAGGAATTTCTGGATTAGTTTAACGTTGCTCTTATGTTAAAGGAAGCATTACCTCTGGCCCTGAGGTAGTTAGGTTTGTCCCGGTTCTTGCCTCTGAACCTAAATACTGTTGCCTGCAAGCCCTCCTCCTGGCCATGATCATCTAACCCAGGCTAACCCTTTAGTACAGAAATGGAGGAAGTGCTGTTCTGAAGCTCTGTCCTTTGGATGATCCCATCATTATCTCAGGCTTTTTGTGGGCCTTGGCTGTACAACATATTCACCAACAAAACCACAGTGACTGTTCCTCTAAAAGTACTTGATTGTCTCCAAGCATATCACAGCCTCTGAGCGGTGCAATTTCAATGCAAGCTCTTGATCCGCCTCCCAGGACGGATACAGCAGTTGTAGAGTTAAACTTCCGCTACTCTTTGAAACTAAAAGTAAACGGAAAGCTCCCTCTATTCTTAAAACAAAAAGGAAATGGAAAATAAAGTTCCCTTGATGCCATCCCCATCAAACACTCCGCTGTTGTGTTGAGGTTTTACAGGACATTGGAGAGGCCTCTTCTGAGATACTGTGTCCATTTCTGGTTGCCATGTTATAGGAAGGATATTACTGAACTGGAGAGGGTTCAGAGGAGATTTACCAGGATGTTGCTGGGAGTGAAAAGTTTGAGATATAGGGGGAGGCTGGATAGGCTGGGACTTTTTTCCCCTGGAGCGTAGGAGGCTGAGGGGTGACCTTCTAGAGGTTTATAAAGGTCATGAGGGGCACAGACAGGGTGAATGGCGGGTGTCGATTCCCTAGGGTGGGGAATTTCAACACAATGGAACACACTAATGAGAGGAGAATGATTTAAAAACATAAGGGGCATTTTTTTTCCTCAGAGTGGTTCATGTGCCGGATGAACTTCGAGAAAGTGGTGGATGTGGGTACAGTTACAATGTTTAACAGACATATAGATAAGTATATGAATACAAAATGTTTGGAGGGATACAGGCCAAGTGCACTTTAGGATTATGGTCGGCGCAGTCTGGTTGGACCAAAGGATCTGTTTCCTTGCCATATGACTAAGGACAGCAGCAGCAGGGGGTTTGGGGAATGAGGTTAGATACAGAGCAAAGCTCTCTCTCTGTTTTATGCGTTGACATGGTTTTTCCCAAGACTGCAAATGCTTCATTTTTCTGTATCTTTATTCCTTGACTGAGATCACCAATATTTAAAGGAAGATGTCAATGGACTGGAAGCAGTTCAGAGATCTACCAGGCTAATACGTGAAAACTTTGATAGAATTACAGAATCCCTGCAGAGTGGAAGCAGGCCATTCAGCCCATCGAGTCCACACTCACCCTCCATAAAGCATCCCACACAGACCCATCGACCCCATCCTTGTAACCCTGCATTTCCCATGGCTAATTCACTTAGCCTGCACAACCCTGGATACTATGGGTAATTTAGTATGGCCAATCCAGTTAACCTGCAGATCTTTGGGCTGCAGGAGGGAACCCACGCAGACAAGGGGAGAATGTCTGTATGGAGTTTGCACAGTCACCCAAGGCTGGAATTGAACCCAGGTCCCTGGTGCTATCAGGTAGTTCTAACCACGAAGCTACCCTTTACCTTTACCTTCTGAGGCAATGCTGAATAGTCTTGGTTTGTATCGTGCTGAAGGTTTGAAGAGTTACAGGCTAACACGACTGAAAGATTGATGGTGTGGTCATGGAAAGAATGTCTCCTCTTATGAGGGAGTCTTAAACCAGAGATCAGGTGCATCTTTTGGCTTGGCACGTAGGCTACAGCCCAGGGCACAGGACACTGGTTACTGAGTCCTCATGTAGCCCTCCCATCCCAGGTCCTGAGTTCTACTCCAGTAAGGATGGAATTAAATTCAATTAATAAATTCTGGAATGGAAAGCCATCTCAATAATGGTGATCATGATAAGTACCAATTGTTGTAAATACCCAGCTGCTTCATTAATGTCTTTTCAAGTACATGGTCAAGAATAGTTAGGGATGAGCAATAAGTGCCAGCCTTCCCAATGACATTCATATCAGAGCAAAGAACATAACATTATTTGTTACCAACTGAAGTAGGTTGTGGCAAATAGCAAAGGTGTACTTGGGGACAAAATAGGCAAAGAATAGAAGATTGTGTGGATGGAACAACAAGAAGAAATAATGTGCAAGGCAGTTCACATGGCACTGGCACCACTCAGCTGGGCCCAACAGACTGGTCCGATGCTGAAAGTTCCATTGTATTCTTTATAATGGGCACCAATATTCGGGCTTGGAAGGAAAAGGTGAAGGAAAGACCAGGCAGGGTGACCCCTTCTGATCACTGATGGGGATTTTATGTAGGGAGTCACTTGCTGAAGATCAGATTGCGATTCAGTCTGGTTTATGATCCTAGCATCCCCTCTATGTGAGTAAACAGTGAATCCACACTCATCGTCTAGGCTCGTCCCCTTGGATGGTGATCCAAGTGGCTGACAGATGCCAAGAGGAATCAGCAGCTTTGGCCGAGAGAGAGATTTATTTGTACCGGATGACAGGTGTTCCTGGCTCCAGAAACTGAGACATGAGCCACTCTGGTGCCACTTTTATAAGTCACTAGTTCCCAGCCTGACCCATAATTAGCAAGAAATAGCTCGAATTCTGATCTTTGATTATCATGTGCAGGCTAACCCGTGACAGTGCAGGAACCTACATCAACACCCTAGCTCATCCTCTTCGCCAGTGCACACGCAGTGTTGACTATCACAGTGCATGGGTTTGGAATTCATATAGCAGAAAGCCATCTGTTCTAGGGCCTTATTTATGGAGAGATTTTGCTTACATAACAAGTGGCTATGCCTTCAGTTGCCTCGGCCTTAGCTTCAAACTCCCTCATGGCACCCTTCACCCTGCCCAGGCCTTCAACCACACCCTCTCTCTCTCTCTCTCTCTCCCTCCCTCCCTCCCCCAGAACCCCCACTATCCCTGCATTCTGGGGCACTTGCTGTTCCCACCTCAGACCCCCCTCCACTGTATCCTGGGAACCACCAACCGCTCCCCCCCCAACACCCCAAACCTTTGGTGACCCACCATCCCCATTGTCCCTGCCCAGAACTCCAACTTTTCATCCTGTCTCCTCTCTCTCTCTCTTTCTCGGACCTCTGCCACTCCCCTCTCAATGAGGTGTCTACCTGTCAGGACTCTCGCCACACCCTCTCTCCTAGGACTCCCACCTCTGTACCTCCCATGGCACCCACAAGCCCCTCACTGTCAGTGAGGCTCAGTGCCCTCACCTCCCCCACCCCCCCGGGCCATCCATATCTTTCTTCCCTGAAGACGCTCCTTAAACGATGACTTTTCTATTCAGTATAATCTCTCTCCATATGGCTCCATGTCAGAATCTGCTTTATATCGCTCCTATGAACTGCCACGGCATGTTTTATTCCATTACTCGTGAAACACAAATACAAGTTGTTAATTTTGTCCTCACCGAGGTGAGGAATGAGCGCTCTGGGAATAGCGCGCTTTTCACTTGGAGCATTGACAATTACCATGTGCTGACTGTGCCAATATCTAATGAGGTGTGAACACAGAAGCAAAAAGTGAAAAAAAAATCCAACAAATCCCCAGGACCTGACTGTAGATCTCTCTCTCAGAATCCTGGGATGCAAGCTAAGATAATAGATACTAGACATGATTTTCCAAAACTCCTCAATTCTGGAATGGTCCCAACTGATAGGAAGTTAGATATAACTGCAGTTTACAAGAAAGGGGTGAGAAAGAAAACTGGGAACTATAGACCAGTTAGCCTGACAGACATTGAGAAATTGCAGAAATCCGTCAAGGTCTGAAACAATGCACTTAGAAAACCATGGTATGATTCAAACAAATCAACATGGTTGACAAATGGTAGAACACGTTTTACAGATTTATTACAGTTTAAGGATTTAACCAATAAAGTATACGTGGCATACCTAGATTTCCGAAAGAGGTTTGATAGGATGTCACACAAAAGAGAACGGCTCAAAGTTTGGGTGATGCACATAAAATAAAGATCGGTTCGTAGACAAAAAAGCAGTAGGCATAAATAGGCCATTTTGAAATTGGCAGGCTGAGACCATTGGATCACTGCAGGATGAGTGTGGGAGCCTCAGCAATTTACAGTCTATAGTATTGGCTTAGTCAAAGAGAGAGAGAAAAAAAAATGTAATTGATTTTTGCTGATGATACAAAACAAATGGAAAGAGATGGACAGAGGTTGCAAAGAAATATAAACAGGTTAAGTAAATGGGCCACATGTCAGCCGATGAGGGATAATTTGGGGACATGCGAGGTTATTCATGTTAGTTGTAAGAGTAGCAAAGTAGAATTTTGAGATAATGAAAGTTGTAAATGTACATATTCATAAAGTATAAATGGTGCTTGTAGCAGGATCACAATGTTAGTGTCCTGTTCTCAATAGATTGGGCCCTAGACCAAGAAGGTTGTCTTATGATGACAGGCTGAATAAATTCCTTCATATTTTTAGAGAAATTCAAAGAATGAGGGGTGATCTCATTGAAAAACACAAGGTTTTGAATAGCCATCATGAGTGATACTGAGAGGTGGAGTCCACTGGTCAGGAAAAATACAAGGACAGAGTCTCAGGGTAAAGGGATGATTATTTTTAACGCAGAGATGACGGCAGGTTACTTCAAAAGGGTGGTGAATCTGTGGAATTCTCAACCCCAAAAGGGACATTTCAAGATTGAATGTACTTAAACCTGAAATTAACAGATTTTGGATCTCTCAGAAGAATCAGGGATATAGAGAACAATAGAAAATAAAGAGTTGAGACTGAAGATCAACCATGACTGTAGTGAATAGCAAAGCAGGTTAGATGGGCCAACTTCTGCTCCTATTTCTTATATCTTTGCATTTATGTAGAACAAAACACTGCAATAATCAGTGACCAACCCAAACCGATATCCATTTCAAGCCTACCGACTCCCACAGCTACTTAGAATACACCTCCTCCCACCCACCTTCCTGCAAAAATGCCATCCCCTATTCCCAATTCCTTCGCCCCCGCCGCATCCACTCCCAGGATGAGGCATTCCACTCCCGTACATCTCAGATGTCCACGTTTTTCAAGGACTGCAATGTCCTCCCCCCTCCCCCCCACTACCTCCGTGGTCGAGAACATCCTTGACCGTGTCTCCCGCATTTCCCGTAACACATCCCTCACACCCCCTCCCTGCAATAACAACCAAAACAGAATCCCCCTCGTCCTCACGTACCACCCCACCAACCTCCAGATCCAACGCATCATCCTCCAACACTTCTGCCATCTGCAATCCGACCCCACCAAAGACATTTTTCCCTCCCCACCCTTATCTGCTTTCCGGGCGGACCACTCTCTCCGGGACTCCCTTGTCCGCTCCACACTCCCCTCCAGCCTCACCTCACACGGCGCTTTTCCCTGCAACCACAGGAAGTGCTACACCTGCCCCTACACCTCCCCCCTCACCCCCATCCCAGGCACCAAGACTTTCCACATCAAGCAGATGTTCACCTGCACATCTGCCAATGTGGTATACTGCATCCACTGTACCCGTTGTGGCCTCCTCTACATCGGGGAAACCAAGCGGAGGCTTGGGGACAGCTTTGCGGAACACTTATGCTCAGTTTGCACTAAACAACTGCACCTCCCAGTCGCGAACCATTTCAACTCCGCCTCCCATTCCTCAGACGACATGACCATCCATGATGGACATGTTGTCCAGACAACAATGCCACCCGAAGATTGCAGGAACAGCACCTCATATTCCGCTTGGGAACCCTGCAGCCCAATGGTATCAATGTGGACTTCACAAGCTTCAATGTCTCCCCTCCCCCTACTGCATCCCAAAACCAGCCCAGCTTGTTCCCGCCTCCCTAACCTGTCCTTCCTCCCACTTATCACCTCCTCCCATCTCCTACCTACTAACCTCATCCCGCCCCCTTGACCTGTCCATCCTCCCTGGACTGACCTATCTCCTCCCTAACTCCCCACCTACACTGACCTTTACTGGCTCCATCCCCGCCTCTTTGACCTGCCTGTCTCCTCTCCACCTAACATCTCCTCTATCCGCCTCCCCCTCTCTCCCTATTTATTTTAGAACCCCCTTCCCCTCCCCCATTTCTGAAGAAAGGTCTAAGCCTGAAATGTCAGCTTTCCTGCTCCTCTGATGCTGCTTGGCCTGCTGTGTTCATCCAGCTCTACACCTTTTTACCCCACTTCTGACTACTTTTTTGCAAGAAAGGGGTCTAAAACCCTGGAGGGTTTTAGCGGATAAAACAAAACGTAACATTCCCAGTGGTTGAAGAGTCAATAACCAACTGTTACAGATTTAAGGTGTCTGAGGAAGACGGAAGGTGGCAGCAGGAGAACAATCCGATGGAATAAATGGTTCTGATTTGGAACTTGTTGTCTGGAACGGCAGTGGAAACGGCCAATAACTATTTAAAAGACAGAAACTGGATAAAAACATTTCTTTAAAAAAAATGGAAACATTTGCCAGATTCCAGGACAAACTGCAAAGATTCTTCAGATATCACAAACATGATGGATTCAGGGGCCTCCTCACTGTTAGATCATTCAACTATGCTCAGAGCTTAATTCCTTTGGTTAGTAAAAGGAGGAAAAGAGAAAAGGTACAGGGTAAGGGAAGGTAGTACAGCCCCTCTGAAACATATTGGCTCGGAGTCTGTGGGATCCTGGACACGTCACCTGTTAACAGCAGCTGGTCTGTGTCCATTAACTCAGGTCAAGCCACCAGAATATCAATTACAAGGTAATATCTTCAAGGTCATGAAAAAACTTCAAGGAATGTGTCATCTCAAAGGGCTAACTAAAAGGGATAAAATTGTGATAGAACAAATTGCAGATGGTGAGTGGAAGGTGGGAAATGCAAGGATATTGGTTTGCCAGGTTTTATGTATACAATATACAGTCCATGCCCCCCACCCCCACTTCTTATCATTGCAGTCTCACTACCTCAAAGTACAATGTAAAGATACTTCATGCCAAAAAGGGGGGGGGGGGGGGGCGCGGGGGAAGAACCTTCTGTTCAATTTTTTTTATTGCTTAAAATAAATCTCAAAACGAGAAAAAAATTCAAACAAAATTCACAGCTAAACCAAACTGCTAGAGATTCTTGATCAAAGGAAAGTGTGATCAAACGCTGGTTAGAATCCGTTTTATGTGACGTTAAGCTGTCCTATTTAAAGGATGTGTGGATGGATAATGATGGGGAAACTTCAGTCTGAATTTCTGTTGGCTGTATTCCGTCACTGAATGTTTAAAGAATCAGGGTCATCAAAAGAGCCCAATCTGGGGAGAAAGCAGGAACAGAGTACTTCACCGGAAAATCAGCCATGATCATACGAAATGGGGAGGCAGGCCCGTTAGGACTGAATGGCCTATTCCTCCTCCTATCTTTGTTTCTATGTCCGGCTTTCTTGTCAAATTCTAAGGCCCCCACCCCCATCACTCAAATAATTTTGATTAAAGATTCCCTCCCATTCTGACAATAACTTGTATTCATATAGCATCCTTAAAATAATACCATCAAGATTGGGAAATTACCTTGGGAAAAGTTGATGAGCAGACAGATCTGGGCGTTCAGGTCCATTGTACCCTGAAAGTGGCTGCACAGGTGGATAGGGTGGTCAAAAAGGCACATGGTATGCTTGCCTTCATCGGACGGGGTATTGAGTATAAGAGCTGGCAGGTCATGTTAAAATTGTACAAGATTTTGGTTCGGCCGCATTTAGAATACTGTGTACAGTTCTGGTCGCCACATTACCAAAAGGATGTGGAAGCTTTGGAGAAGGTACAGAGAAGGTTTACGAGGATGTTGTCTGGTATGGAAGGTGCTAGCTATGAAGAGACGTTGAGTAGGTTAGGATTGTTTTCACTAGAAAAAAGGAGATTGAGGGGGGACCTGATTGAGGTCTTCAAAATCATGAAGGGTATAGACAGGGTTGATAGAGATAAGCTTGTTCCCAGGGTGAGGGATTCAATAACGAGGGGTCACGCGTTCAAGGTGAGAGGAGAAAAGTTTAAGGGGGATACACGCGGAAAGTACTTTACACAGAGGGTGGTAGGTGCCTGGAACGCATTGCCAGCAGAGGTAGTAGAGGCAGGCACGGTAGATTCATTTAAGGTGCATCTGGACAGATGCATGAGTAGGTGGGGAGCAGAGGGATACAGATCCTTAGGAATTGGGCGATAGGTTTAAACAGTGGATTTGGATCGGCACAGGCTTGGAGGGCCGAAGGGCCTGTTCCTGGGCTGTAAGTTTTCTTTGTTCTTTGTTCTAAGATTAGGCAGCAGTAGTGATAATACCATCGGGCTGGAAATCCAGCAGACCAGGATTTTGCTGTAGGGGCAAGGATTCAAACAGCACCACAATGAGTGGTGGAAATTAAATTCAGCTTCGACATCTAGAACAGAAGGCAAATCCCCAGACATCAGCAATGACTGTTGTAAAAATAATTTGGTTCAGGTCCATCAGACCTGCCTTTAAGGAAATCTCCTATCCTTCCCTGGTCTGGCATACATATGACTCCAGGCACACAGCATTATGGTCAACTCTTAACTGCCCTCTAACATGGCCACCTGCTCTTGAACACTGTGGCTTGTTATCCAGGGTTAGGGTTAGGACAGCATGTATCTACAATGGGCAACTTTCCAGTGCTGTTCAAACCTCAAAAGAATAAACAGAGACATAGAAAATAGAAGCAGGACTAGGCCATTTGGCTCTTTGAGCCGGTCGTTACAATATAGAACATAATCATGGCTGATCATCCAACTCAGCACCCTGTTCCTGCTTTCTCCCCACACACCTTTGCTCCCTTTAGTCTTAAAGAACTGCGCCTTTCTTCAAAGTCCTTGACGTTTGACATTAATAGTTTTCTGTGGCAGCAAATTCCACATGCTCACTACTCTCTGGGTGAAGAAATTTCTGGCACCTCAGTTCTAGAACACCTACCCTGTACCTTTAGACTGGGATCCCTGCTATGGACTCCCCAGTCATTAGGAACATCCTTCCTGCATTTACCCATCTAGTTCTGTTAGAATTTTACAGGGTCCTATGGGATTTCCCCACCCCCACCCATCTTTCTAAACTTTAGTGAGTATAGTCCTAACTGATCCATTTTCTCCTTGTACATCAGTCCTGCCATCCCAAGAAACAGTCCGGTAAACCTTTGTTGCACTCCCTCCATAGCTAGAACCTCTCTTCCTGGAGATGATGACCTATTCTGCACACAATATTCCAGGTGTGGTCTCACCCAGACCCTGTACAACTGCAGCAAGAATTTCCCTGCTCCTATACTCAAACCTACAAAGGGCAATACATCATTTGCAATAAAGAATAAAATGCTCCAAGGCTTTTTTTTTTTAAAAAATCATAGTTGTGATCTGGGCATCACTGACTGGGACTGCATTTCTTGCCCATCAGGCAGTTAAGAGTCAATTGTATTGCAGTGAGTCACGAGTCCTACCTAGTCCAGACCAGGTAAGGATGACAGATTTCCTTCTCTAAGGGACATTTGTGAACAAGATGGGTTTTTACATGGTCGCCATTAAGCCATCATTTTATTCCAAATGTTTTGTAAAATTCATATTTCACCATCTGCCATTGTGGGACTGGAATTCATGTCCCTAGAAAGATTAGGCTATCGTTGTGAATTACTGGTCTACTGACATTACCACTACACTAGATATTGAACTTTACTGGGGTATTAGGCAGATGCTCAAAAATTGTCAACGCAGCAGGTTCAGACGAGCAGTGAAAAGAGAGAGATAAAGACGCAGAGATGTTTAGGAAGGAAATTCCAAAGTTTATTGTCTGGGGAGCTAAAGGCATGGGCACCAATGATGCAGTGATTAAAACCTGGACATCTCAGATCTTAGAGGAAGACAGAAATCTGAGGATTGCGTGACTGAAGAGGAGTGATCCATACAGAGACTTGAACCAAAGACGAGAACTTTAAAAATCAAGATGTGCAGCCAGTGTACTGATGAGCACAGGAGTAAAAAGGTGAACAGGACTCTCTACGAATGAGATCAGTCAGCAGAGCTTTCAATGACCTCAAACTTACACTTGCATTACATTCCGTTTGACACTTGTTATTTCATCTCTCCCTTCCTTATCCCCACCAAGTGAAAAAGTATCATATTGGAATGTCAAAAGTTAAAGTTTAACTTGAAGTATTTCTTCCACATCTGTTTTCTGTGACATTTTTCAGAAAACACAATTCTGCCTGGTTCCAGAATACATGCACTGGAAGTTAACAAGCTACACATTGTTTCAGCAGTTCCCTTCCGTCTCCAATGCTGGAATGTAGACTCTTAGGAATCCAGGTTGAACTCTTGGTCCCAACTGAGTTCACTAACTTCAGCCAACATTGCAGTCAAGACGCTTACCATACATATATGGGCTAACAATAGTTTGAAGGAATGGAGATGTCAGAGTTCCCAGTCATAACTATTACACAATGGTTTTATACTGGAACGTGCACCACTTCTGCATCGCCCCTGGCAGGATTTTCATTTTGTGACAAACCCCTATCTTTTTTCCCATACTCTTATGCAGTATTTCTATTTAAATAATTATTCAACTGCCTCAATTGAATCTGCCTTTGCCACAACTATTCCATGCCCTGTATAAAAGTATTCTCACACCTCACATTTGCTGGTTTTGAAAAACATTTTTGAAACCACATCCTCTGGGTCTTGACCTTTTAACAAATGGGAACCGATCCCGCCACCAACCACCCCACCCCCCCACTATTGGATCTCTGAGGACACCTCATGATTTTGAAGAAAAGGATCAAATTTCATCTTAGCCTTCTCCTCCCCAAGGTAAAAAGGTCCTAACCTCTTGAATCCTTCTTCATAACTGAACTAGTCCATCTGTGGAACCAATCCCATAACCTCTTATGCACTTTCTCCAACGTATTCACATCATTCTGGGTACCACACCGGAAGAAGTGGACACAATACTCCAGCTGAGGTCTAACCAATGTTGGATAAAAACTTCTTCATAACCCCACTGCTGTATGCCCTGTTAAACAAAGCTGAGAAGGCTGTGTGCTTTATTAACAGCTCAACCTGTCCTGCCAACTTTAATGAATTATATATGTTTTCACTCAGGTCTCTCTGCTCCTCCACACTTCACTTTATACCGTCTTTCCATGTTCTTTGCACTAAAGAGCTCAACGTCACTCCTCCACGTGGAACTTCATCTACCCACTGCACCAGGTCAACGTCCTTTTGAAATGCTACACTGTCCTTCTCACAATTTACAGTTATCCCAAGTTTGCTAACTTTGAAACTGTCCACCGCAGACTAAGATCTAGATCATTAATATTAGTCAGAAAAAGCCAGACTCCCAATACTGACCCTGCAGAACTCCACCACAAAAAATACACATTGCCCATTTTTTTTTAAATTTAATTCATTCACGGGATGAGGGTGTTGCTATCAAGGCCAGCATTTATTGTCCATCCCTTATGGCCCAGAGGGCAGTTAAGAGTCAACCACATTGCTGTGGGTCTGGAGTAGGCCAGACCAGGCAAGGATGGCAGTCTCCTTCCCTAAAGGACGTTAGTGAACCAGATGGGTTTTTCCCAACAATTGACGATGGATTCATAGTCATCATGAGACTCTCAATTCCAGATGGTTACTGAACTCAAATTCCACTGTCTGCCGTGGCAGGATTCGAACCCAGGTCCTCAGAATATTATCTGGGTCTCTGGATTAACAGTATAGTGATAATACCACTAAGCCATTGCCTCCCCCATCATTCTCCTTCCCGTCACTTAGCTAGTTTTGTACTTACGTTGCTACTGCCTGTTTTATTACACAACCCACAGCTTTCCTCAAGTCTGTTGAGTAGCACTTTATCAAAATCCACGTACACCACATACTTCCCTCCAATCAACACTCTTGGTTACCTTTTCAAAACAGTCCAGCACGTTAGTTAGACATGATTATCATTTAACAAATCCATGCTGCCCCTTCCAAATCAATCCATATGACGATAAATTCTACCCCGAATACTCGTTTCTCAAATAGGTTTCCCCACCACTGGAGCTAACCTATAATCGCAATCTCAAAAATCAGGGACAAAAGCAATAACCTCAGTCAGTAGATCAACTAGCCCATAAGAGATTCAACTTCAAGGAGTGTTCATAATTTTCTCATTTAAAAGATGTTTTCTGCCATGTGAAAGATAGAATGTGTACGTGGCATCACTATATACAGAGTCATGCAGCCTTCTACTCACAAAGTTTGCTGGATATTTATAAGCAAACTCTTCAAAATTTTACACCAAAACCTGGGATTGGCATGGAGCTACTCTACCATTGCCTCCAGAGGTTTGAGCAATTTGAGTGGACACACTCAAACATTAGTTGTCGAGGTCCTTAGCAACAAAGCCCTAGCGGCAAAAATAGCCTTGACAGATTGGTGACAGTCACCAGGACTATATAATCCCACTACACTACTGAGTGACTCCTCGCTCCTCAACATCTGCTGTCTCAGTCCCTAATCCTACATCCAAAAAGTCAATCTCCTGACCTTAGTAACACTCAGCACCCGGTCTTTCCACCTTTCTCGTCCACCAGACAGTGTCTTACGTGGAAATAAGTCCCTTCTATTGGCCCTTTAAATGGGTGACAAATGGAAGTAAACACACACTAATCAATATGATATCAGAGATAAAAGGTACTGCATTTTCTGATGAAGGGTCTAGGCCCAAAACGTCAAGCTTTCCTGCTATGCTGCTGCTTGGCCTGCTGTGTTCATTCAGCCCCACACCTTGTTATCTCTAATCAATATGATATACTGTGAACCATGGATAACAGAATTCACTTGGCCCCAGCTTACCTTCAACAGGGCCTCAATGCACCATGTCACAACATGAAACGATACCAGATGCTCATCGACGATACTAATATGACGACCCATTAGGAAATGCTTCCTGGGATCAGCGTCACATTTACCAGGCTCCTGACTTATCTCTATGTCTTCTGCCCCAAAGCAACGACTTAAAACAGTCTTGAGGGCTTTCCTTCTCCATCCACTCAGCGTGTTAAAGATTCCCATTCATTCACCTCAAGATAGAGCAGCCTGTTTCTAACCTCTCCTTGTAATTTAATCCTCCAACATTTGGTACATTTCTCCTTATCTAACTAATCAAAGCGGAGAACTGCAGGAACAGCCTGACCACGGTACTGCACATATCAACCATGGCTGACTTTCACTTACACTGGTCGATGAAGCTCGACATTCACTTCAATTGTCACTGACCTTCTCTAGTTACTGCACAATTAGTCTAGCTCCAGCCCAAGCTCAGACTCCTGGTCTCCCCCTTACAATTTCAAAACCGTGAATTAGTGTGCCCCCACTCTGTCTTCCATTGGTAATACCTTGCACGTCTCCAGATCAAATCATAAAATGTTGTGTCCAGCTTCTTCTTGAGCTCCCTTGTTAGAACTGACTGCCCTTGCAGTCCAAATTCTAATGTAATTTAGGAGTTTGGTTGAATTTAGTTTCATTTCCAAGTCCATTAAATTTATCATAAGTTCAGTAGCAACTTCAGATCTTGAGCATTGTTAATATTGCTCCCTTTGGCTCAGTGTTAACTGCTATCCATGTCCCATCACTACTGTGTAGTTACAGTATTATACAGTGAGCAAGGAAGCTAATCTGCTTTCAAAATGGAAACAATTCCAGAAAATGGATCCCAGTGGTCACATGACTACCTGTCATGGGTAGCACCTGACCTGGCATGGGGGCTAGTCTGGAGGCCTATTAGCATTCAAATAACCATTTCCAAGAACAAACAGAAATTCCCTAACAATAGTTTCTTAGGGTTATCAATAGCTCTTCGTAGCTCACTACAGTCTGACAATGGCGGGGGGTCATCCAAACTAATGGCCGGGTAAGTAGGAGTTAAATTGCTTCAACTATAAATGGCAATGATGACGAATGTTACCTAATGAGGAAGCATGATGAAACAGTTCTGGGACAGTAGCTATCTTATGTTTTGATCTGTATATGACCGGCTGCAAGGCATCATTTTGATCAATGCCAGAAGAACCGAGACACACTGGAGACAGCCAGTTCTCAACAGGAAGATGGAGGGTGATAAACCATTTCTGCTGAACAAGGCAACTAAGGTCCCCGAAGCGTACTGCTGTAAAAGCAGAACTGGAACATCCCCCTATTGACTCCTCATCCCCACCCCTACACCAGAACGTGTTCTGCTTCAATCACCTACGAAGCCTCCAACTATTCGGCCACAGAAGCAATCACAGCAGCTGAATCCTGACTTCAAGTTTAAAACCCTTCTCATCTGTACATACTTTTAAGCCTTGTATTTTAATTTGTCTAATAACCATTGCTCTTTAGTTAGTTATTTTCGACAAGTTGTATACAAATAAATCAAACATATTTAATACTAGAGCTTTTGTTTGCCAGTTAGCTTTAAATTGGAACAAAAAAAAAATGGAAAGGGAGCTAGGCACATTAGAAATTCACAGTTCATGGACCACCCTGGAGGTACACTTGGTGTGGTGGTACAGAGGAGGCAATGGCCTAATGGTATTATCACTGGGCTGTTAATCCAGAGACCCAGATAACATTCTGGACCTGGGTTCTAATCCCACCATGGCAGATGGTGGAATTTGAATTCAATAAAACTATCTGGAATTAAGAACTTAATGAAGACAATGGAATCGTCGTCAATTGCCAGAAAAATCCATCTGGTTCACTGATGGAAAGGAAACTGCCATCCTTACCTGGTCTGGCCTACATGTGACTCTAGACCCACAGCAATGTGGTTGACTCTCAACTGCCTTCTGGGCAATAAATGCTGCCTAGCCAGCAATGCCCTCATCCCATTAATGATGAAAGACTAGGCATCCATAAAGTGCTTTAGAATATTTTCTATATCTGAAGTGCTATGTAGTTCTCAACCATGTCATCACATATTTCCCATTAGTTAAAAGTTGCATTTGTGCAGAATGGAGACAGTAAGGACTGCAGATGCTGGAAGCTAGAGTCAATAAACTAGAAGCTGGAAAAGCACAGCAAGTCAGACAGCATCTCAGGAGCAAGGAAGTCAATGTTTTGGGCTGAAACCCTTCAAGAGGACACACATTTGTGCAGAATTCTAAATGCTGGATCGGCTACCTGACCACAACCAGGATGTAGCTATTAAAAGGTAACTATGGGGCTGATCAAGGCACCTCTCCCACGGTGGAAGGGCAGCGGGGGCAAAACACATCGAGAGGAGCCAGCCTTCTCGCAGCAGCTTAGGAGGGCCTAGGCTCCACGAGTTTTATACACCCCACTCCCCCATGCCTTACCATGATGGCCACATAGCTTCCACCTCCACAAGCCTCTAACCGTGATGTTCTATTTACACAAGGTGTTCAGAGAGTACAATGAAGGCACACTGTCTCTCCTATATACATGGACACCTCCCACACTGGGCAATGGATCTGTGTGTGCCGTTGCTGAAAGGCACAGACTTAACCAACACTGAAAGAGACCACGTTGTGGTTCTACTGTGGACACATCACAGGATCGGGGAATTCAAAACTTTCCTGGCACCATGGTCCTAATCCCAGAAATAAATCTAGCTCATGTGCTGGAACTTACTGTTCCAATTACTAACGAAAGTCCATACCCAAATGGAGGCTGTAAAAACATTATCCTGCACTCATTATAGACCTCCTTACAGAGCTGTAACCTACAACTTTGTCCATGGCCAAATATTTATCCGTCACTTTGGAAGTTGTGAAATTACTGAAATTGAACATAATGGTCTTTTCTGGGATCTTGCAGTGTGCAATTTGGTTGCCACATATTCTAATATAACAGTGACTATATGTAATATTAATTCAGTAGTTACAAAACACTTTAGGGCAGCCAAAGATCATGAAAGGCACCAGACAACAACTGAAAGTTCTCTCTCTACTGTACCTTGGCTGGAAGAAGTGTTGAATTCTTGGATTCCCCAGAGACAGGCAAGTTTCATTATTCTACCCTTGTTCTTGCGCAAAAGCTCGCCATTCTAGACTGAAAAACATATTCATCAACAAGCAACACATTCCTGGCACAGTGGATTCTGAGGGTGCCTGCCAAGAGAGCAGCTTTACACCTTGCTGGCTGCTTCACCCATCTCTCAAACGTCCTTCCCTGTGAAGGGCTTCACAATATGCACAACTTTCTGCCAGCACCAACATCCCTGACGTTTGGGAACCAATGCACCAGGACTCCACATGCCTAGCTTTCAATGACAGGCAATACCTCTACGCCATACTACATTGCATGGAAATGCTGAAAGCCTGAGGCAGAAGGAGGCCATTCAGTAGGCAGTGGTACAGTGATAATACCATGGGACAAGCAAGCCAAAAATCAAGTTATGCATGGGGAGGCATGGGTTCAATTGGAATTAAACTTCAATTAACAATTCTGGAATATAAAAGATAGAAAGTGATGGTGACAGGATCATTTGTTGTCAAAAATAAATAAAGAATCTGGTTGAGTAATGCCCTTCAAGGAAGGAAATCATCCTATATGTGACTCACAGCAATTCGGTTGAGTCTTAGCTGCCTTCTGAAATGGTTGAATAAGCCCCTCAGTTCACAGGGAATAAGGAACCAGCAATAAACCTTGCCAGCGGCGCTCACCCTATGGAAAATAAAAAGACACCTCCCCACCCCAATAAACACAAGCTTTGCCACTTCATAGATCAAGACTGATATATTCTAGAATGCGATTTACCCTGCCAAGCTCCACATCTCTCAATGTAGTTTGAGAACAATTTACTCTTGAAAGCTTCAGTTGATCCCAAGTATCCACACATTTTACACTACAGTCCAAAATTTCCACTACTCTTTGCACGAGCAGTCCCTGGTTTCACTCCTGAAAGGCAGGCTCCAATTTTAAAGTTGTGGTCCCTTGTTGGGTAGCACTGTGGTTCAGTGGTTAGCACTGCTGCCTCACAGGGGCCAGAGATCTGGATTCAGTTCCAGCCTGAGGCAACTGTCTGTGTGGAGTTTGCACATTGTCCCCATGTCTGTGTAGACTTCCTCTGGGTGCTCCGGTTTCCTCCCACAGTCCAAAGTTGTGCAGCTTAGGTGGAGTGGCCATGCTAAATTGCCCAGTGTCCAGGATGTGCAGGCTGGGTGGATTAACCACAGGAAATGCAGGGTTACAGGGACAGAGTAGTTGGGGGGGGGGGGGGGGGTGGTGGGGGGGGGATGCTCTTCGGGAGGCTGAGTGTGAACCTGATGGGCCAAATGGCCTGTTTCCACACTATAGTGTTTCTGTGATGCTATGATTTTTCTCAATTATGATTGAGTAGGGGGCAGAGAGTGGGGAATAGATTTTTCCAAGTCTAACCCATTAAACCATTGGAGCATCTTAAACATCTCAATCAGATCACCTCTGAGCATTCTATTTTCAAGAGAATACAAGCCACATTTATGCAACTGTCTTCACATCTTAATTGTTTTAATCACAGGTAGCAATCATTGCAACAAATCTACTCTGTAACCCCTTCAGCTTGTCCTGACCTGTGCCAAGAGTTGAACCCAATACTCCAGATGGAGCATAATCAAAGCTTTTATGCAATTTAAGCATAACTTCCTTCTCTTTGTATTCCAGCCCCTTCTTTTTGTATTCTATGGTGTGCATAATTTTGAACAATATTAAAAGCAAGAAGGAAAAATAACAAAAGATGAGAGAGACACAGACAGAGAGAGACACAGACAGAGAGAGACACAGAC
>JAHRHZ010000070.1:418889-455254 GCA_024137785.1 Ginglymostoma cirratum | reverse complement strand
AGACCACATCACAACAGAGAAAGACCACATCACAACAGAGAAAGTGTGCAGAGCGACAGAGAAAACAGGAGAGAAAAAAAATCATTTCAAAAGCCCACACAATCATAAAAAAAGAAATCTATTGTAATCATCAAATAAATGACAGAAAGGATTCAGCAAAGAAAAAAGGTGAAAAATGCTTCTCCTGAGATTACAATGGTAGACAGAAAAAGAAAGAACTAAATGATGTAACATTTTCTGGAGCTGAATTAACCACTGACCATGCGCGAGCACACAGCATCCACATTCTCAAGGTTATTACTGACCAGGAACTGAACTGGACTAGCCAATTCTGAAGAAGGGTCACTGGACCCGAAACGTTAACTCTGCTTTCTCTCCACAAAATTCTGTCAGACTTGCTCATAGAAACCCTACACAGCAGATAGAGGCCTTTCAGCCCATCAAGTCTACACTGACCCACTGAAGAGCAATCGTTCCAGACCGATCTTCCTCCCCAACCCCGTACCTCCACATTTTCCATGGCTAACCCACCTAGCCTTGACATCCCTGATCACTATGAGAATTTAGCATGGCCAATCCACCTAACCTGCAGGTCTTTGGACTGTGTGTGGAAACCCACAGACCCAGGGAGAATGTTTATGTGGAGTCTGCACAGTCGCTCAAGGTTAGAATCAAATGTGGGTTCCTGCTGTTGTGGGGCAGCAATGCTAACTACTGAGCCACTGTACCTGTCTTTGTAGCCACATCAATACTGTTGTTACAAAAGCAGGTTGGACTCTAGGAATCCTCCAGAGAGTAACTCACCTCCTAACTCCCCAATGACTGTCCACTATCTATAAGGCACATGGACAAAGAAACTGAGAGCATTGTTACTAGGTTTGCATATGCAATTAAAACATTTAAAAGACATTTGGATGGATACATGAATAGGAAAGGTTTGGAGGGATATGGGCCAGGATCAGGCAGGTGGAGCTAGTTTAGTTTGGGATTATAGTTTGGCATGGACTGGTTGGACTGAAGAGTCATAAAGCGCAGAAACAGAATCTATGACACAAAAATAGGTGGAGGGACAGATGGTGTTGAGTGAGTAGGGAGGCTGCAGAAGGACTTGGACAGACTAGGGAAGTAGGCAAATATAAAACAGAAGGAATATAACGTGGGGGAAGGGTGAGGTTATGCACTTTGGAAGAATACAGGCAGAGACTATATGTAAATAGGGAAAGACTTCAGAAATCTGAAGGCCAAAGTGATTGGGAATCCTAGTTCAGATCTTTAAGGTTAACATGCACGTTCAGTCGGCAGTTAGGAACACAAATGTAGTGTTAGCTTTCATTTCAAGAGAGCTGGAATATACGAGAAGAGATGTACTGCTGAGGCTGTACAAGGATCTAGCCAGACTGCATTTGGAATACTCAGAGCAGCTTTGGGCCCTACATCTAAGGCAGCTTTGGAGGGGGTCCAGAGGAGGTTTAAAACAATGATCCTGGGATGAAAAGCTCATCATATGATGTGTGGTTGAGGACTCTGGGTCTGAACTCAACGGGGTTTAGAAGGATGAGGAGGGATCTGATTGAAACTTACCAAATATGGAGAGATGTGGATGTGGAGGAGATATTTCTAATAGTAGGAGAGACTCAGAGCTGAGGTCACAGCTTCAGAATGAAAAGATGACCCTTTAGAACGGAGATTAGGAAGAATTTCTTCAGCCACAGGGCAATGAATCTGTGGAATTCATTGCTGCAGAGCACTGTGGTGGCCAAGTGAATGAACGTATTTAGGACAGATCGGTAGATTTTTTATTACGAAGTTGATCATGAGTTTATGGAGAGATGGAAGAAGAATGGGATTGAGAAACATATCAGGCAAGACTGAATGGCAGAGCAGACACGATGAACCAAATGGCCTAATTCTGCAAATATGTCTCATGGTAATCTATTGGGAGTGTGATGGAATATATCCCACTTGCCTGGACAAGTGCAGCCCGACAACACTGAAGAAGCTTGACACGGTACAGGTCAAAGCAGCCCACTTGACTGGCACCACCGACAGAAATTCGATTCCTTCACCACCAATGCACAATAGCAGCAACAATGCATACTATCTACAAGAAAGAATCACAGAATCCCTACAATGTGGGAACAGGCCCTTCGGCCCAACAAGTCCACACCAACCCTCAGAGCATCCCACCCAGACCCATCCCTATAATCCACCTAATCTACATATCACCGAATACTACCGGCAATTTAGCACATCTTTGGACTGTGGGAGGAAACCTACGCAGACACGGGGAGAACGTGCAAACTCCACACAGACAGTCGCCTGAGGGGGGAATCAAACCCAGGTCCCTGGCGCTATGAGGCAGCAGTGCTAACCACTGAGCCACCATGCTGCCCCACAGATGAACTGCAGAAATTCACCAAGGCTTCTTAGACAGCATCTGGAAGCACAAGGGCAGCAGATACATGGAAGCACCACCTGCAAGTTCCCGTCCAAGCCACTCACCATCCTGACTCAAATACATCACCGTTCCTTCACTGTTGCTGCATCAAAATCCTAGGACTCCCTCTCTAATTACATTGTGGGTGAATCTACAGCACGTGAACTGCATTTCTAAAAGGCATTTTATAAGGGCCCGTACATAAGAGGGTAGATTATGAGCAAAGATAGAGAATAGGTCAACTTGTGGAAGACAGAAAGTTGTGTTAAGGGGACATTTTCAGGATGTTAACTTGCAATTAGTGGAGATCAGTGATGGGGCCACAATTATTTACAAGTTAACTTGGATGACACAAGTGAACCTGTTATTGCCAAGTTTGCAGATGAGACAAAAAAAAAGTTAGGAAGGCAAGTGGCAAGGATGACACACAGTCTATAGAGGGATATAAACAGGTTAAGATGACTTGGTAGATGGAACATAGTGGAAAAATGGAAAAATGGAAAAATGTGAAGTTATGCAGGAAGAGTTAAAGAGCTGACTACTATTTAAATGGGAAAAGGACTGCAGCAAGCTGCAGCACAGAAGGGTCTGGGGTCCCTGTGCTTGAATCACAAAAAGCCAGCACCCAAATTCAGGCAAAAGTTAAATGTTTGCCTTTATTTCAAAGGGAATCGAGTATAATAGGAAAGTCTTGGTAAAACCATACATGGCACTAGTCAGACCACACCTGGAATACTGAACATTTTTGTACCCTTATCCAAAGGAGGATACACTGGCATTGGAGGCTGTGCAGAGAAGATACACTAGGCTAAACAGGAGAATGGAGGGATTTTAGAAGAAGTTGAGTGAGTTGGGCTAGTCCAAGGATAACAAACAGTTTTTAAAGTGTTTGGGATGGGAGGTCAGTGGGGACAAGGGGAGTGTACATCCTGCAGTTCAAGTGAAGTCATGAACTTGTTTCTAAGTAAAGAGACTTAGCACTGATGTTGTGGAGGAAGAGTTTCTGGACCATGCTCAGGATAGCTTTCTACACCAGCATTTTGAAGAGCTGACTACAGTACAAGCTATTTTGGATCTAGTACTATGCAATGAAGAAATAATTTTGCTGTAAAATGACCTTTAAGGGATGAGTGCTCACAATACAATAGAAGTGAGGTAGTTCAACGTGAAGCAAGGGTATTAAATTTGAATAAAAAAGGTAATTATGAAAGCATGAAGCACAAGGTGGCTGAGCTGGACTGGAAAAATATATTAAAAGGCATACCTGTACAAAGAAGAATGGGTAGTCTTTAAAAAACTGTAACATGGCTCTCAGCAACTATACATTCCATCAAGGTGGAAAGATTCAACAAGAGACAGGCAACCGTGGAAGTTTAGGATTGTGCAAGATTAAAAGGGAATGCTTATAAAGTACTCAATATAGTGATAAAGTGGAGATTCGAATTTTTTTTAAAAAAAGAGAACACAGCAAAAGGAGAACCAAGAAACTAAGAAGGAAAGGAAGAATAAAATACAAATCTGGCAAAAATCAACAAACAGACTATAAAAGCTTTTATGGATGCATAAAGAAATGATTGACTAAGATGAACATCCGTCCATTAAAAGAAGGTCCGTAGAATAAAATGGGGGAATAATGAAGTTGCAAAGAAGCTACATGATTATTTTATATCTATCTGTTTTCATGGAGGAAGATATGAGAAATCGTCTAGAATTAGAGATTCAAATTACTAGGGAGAATGAAGAACTGGAGGAAATTTGCGTTAATAAGAGAAATTAATGGGACAGAACGCTAATAAATCCCTGATATCTGTCAGTCTACACCTCAGACATTTGAGGAAGGTGGCTATAGGGAGGATCAATGAATCAGTAATCGGCTCCCAAAATTCCATAGGTCCTGGAATGAGTCTGCAGACTGAAAGCTCACAAAATGTTCAATGTTTTGAAGAGGAGCCCTAGAGGACTCAAAATGTTAACTCAGTTATCCTCTCTACAGATGCTGCCAGGTATGCAGAGTTTCCCCAGCACTTTGATTTTAATGCAACATTTGTCTTTCTTGCAAGAATTTTGACCACTGCAGTACTGAAGTCTTGCTTCAATTGTATACGAGCTTGTTAAGACTGAACCTGGAGTACTGTGTGCAATTTTGGGCTCCTTGTCTCAGACAAGATATTACTGCCACGAAGGCAGTGCAACAAAGGTTCACTAGACTTACTACTATGATGGTATGAATGACCTATAACGAGAGACTGAGTAAACTGGACCTATATTCTGATCTTGAAGACAAAGAGATGATCTCATAAAAACATGCAAAATACTTAAAGGGCAAGACAGGGTAGATGCAGGTAAGAGGTTTTCCCCGAGTGAGGAGTCTAGAACCAGCATCACAATCTAAAATAAGGGAGACGCCACTTAGGACTGAGATGAGGAGAATTTGTTTTTACTCAAAAGATGGTGAATCTTTAGAATTCTCTATGCAGTGATTTGTGGAAGATCAGTCTTTGAGTATATTTAATGGAGATACGAGGACAGTGTGAGTGAAAGGCATGTAAGTGCTCAATCAGCAATAATGCTATTAAATGCCAGTAGATGCTGTTTGGGCTGAATGGCCTAGTCCTGTTCCCGTGGTTACCAAGATGAGCATCCATCGTACAGTAACAACATTCTCAAATCTCTTTTGTATCCTATGCAACATGATTGTATCTTTCCTGTCATGGGGATAAGAACTGTGGTAGACAGAACTGTGCAGTACTGGAGCTGTAGCATAACCTCCCAGCTCTTCTTTTATCTGCCTTGGTAAACAGAAGTATTCCGTAAGCACCTTATTTATGTTCCTACTTTCTGGGATCCATGGACTTGCACAGTCTCTCCATATATCACCTAACACAAATTCCATTATACCACTTTTCAGTGGGTACAGAACAGGCCCTTTAGCCAATCAAGTCAGTACCACGAAAAATACTTAAGCAAGTAGTAGTGTACTTAGATGTACGCCTTGTGATGCCCAGTGCTAGAAAACGGGATTAGAATAGTTAGGTGTTTGGTTTTGACCATTGCAGGCTCGATGGGCCGAAGGGCCTTTTTCTGCGCTGTAGACCTCTATGGCTCTATAAACAGTCCCATTTTCCTGCACTAGGGCCATAGCCTTCAAGGTTAAAATGTTTTTTCTGATCAGCTGACCAATCTATTGGTTTCTTCCCACAAATTTCATCTCATTACAAACCCACAGTCCATTTTTGTAGCATCCAGAAACATCTTAAAACTTTACCCCCAATACTGAGGTCTAAGTTGCTAAAAAGTCCAAAAACAGCACAGCTCCCAGCAATGAGGAGCCTTGTGGAACCACATCGTAAACAACCAGTCGTAAAACACATCAACCTCAGCCCCTCCCTTTCTCCCACTGATTTCATTTTAGATTCACAAGCCTGTATGTTTCTAATTAATCCTCCGTAAGTGACTTTATTAAAAGTCACAGTGAAATCCACAGAACAAACATACCAAACATGAAACCCACCTCAACCCTCTGTTACCACATCAAAAATTGCGTCAAGTTAATCATGCACAATCTTTCCTTAATAAATCCATTGCTTCCGATTACTCCATGCATTTTCCGAAATATTGGGTTATTGCCTCTCAGGATTCCCTTTAAGGAATGCGAACTTAAGCTGACAGGTCTGTGACAACCATATCTATCCAGTGCTCCCATTTTAAGTAACACAGTTTTGAGGATAATTTAGATTGCCCTTTGATCTCTTCTAAAATACAACTACTGAGGCTTTTGTGTCCCAAGTGTCTCATTCAACTGCACTGTGTGGATCAGAATCACAGAGGGGCAATTTACACTGGTGACCATTAGAGGGAGAAAGTGAGCAGTGAGGAATCCCTCAAGTCAGTTCCACAGAGAAATTAAGAACTGCTGATGCTGGAGTCAGAGATAACAGTGTGGGGTTGGAGGAACACAGTAGGCCAGACAGCAGAGGAGCAGGAAAGTTATAACCCCACTGCGAAGCCCATTGTGTTATGTCTGACTCCAGCATCAGCTGTTCTTTGTATCTCTGCAGTGGGTTATAACCCACTGCAAAGACAACTCAAAATGTCAACTTTCCTGCTCCTCTGATGCTGCCTGGCCTGCTGTGCTCCTCCAGCTCTACACAGTTAATTCCAGAGAGAATCCTGGAGTAGTTTAACTTAGAATGAGACCACTGAGCCTGCACCAGTTCTTTGAAAAAGCCGCCTAGCTAAGGCACATTGTCTTGCTCTATCCTCATGTTGCTGCAACGGTTTCTCTTCAAACATTTATCCAATTCCATTCTGAACTTTCTCTGGGTTGCCTCTGGATGCCAGTACATCTTTCCTCAGATGAGGAAACCAAAACCATTCACAGTATTCCAGCTGTAGTCTGACTGGTGCCTTATATATTTTTAGCAAAACCTCACTTTTTTTTTAAAAAAATAAGAATGTAAGAATTAGGAGTAAGGAATTCAGTCCAAGCCTGCTCCACCATTCAATACTACCACACCTGATCTCTTCTTAACCTCTACTCCACTTTCTTACAACCCTTCACCCATTAAATGAAAAAAAATGTCCACCTCCTCCTCAACATTACTGAATTTCCAGTATCCGCCATACTCTTGAGTATTAAATTCCACAGGTTCACGACCCTTTGAAAGGAGTAATTTCTCATCTGTTTTAAATCTACTATCCCTTATCCTAAAACTAATGACCTCTCATTCTATACTGCCCCACATCAGGAAACATTAGCTCAACATGAACTTCGTTAATCCCTTTTCGCATCTTATACATCCCAATTAGAACTCTTCTCATTCTTCTAAATTCCAGAGAGTATAGGTCTAAAGTACTCACTATCTCTTCATAAGACGAACCCCACTTCTCTGGAATCAATTTAGTGATTCTCCTCTGAATTGCCTCCAAAGCAACTCCATCCTTCCTCAAGTAATGAGACCAAAACTGTACACAATACTCCAGGTGTGGTCTCACTAATGCCTTGTGCTTTCTATTGTTACACTCTATTCTTTTTACAATAAAAGCCAACATTCCATTTGCCTTCCAAATTACCTAATGACTCAAATGCTGTCTTTGGAATTTCAGGCATGAGGACCTCAAATGTGTGTTGCAGCTTTCTGCATTAAGTCTGTATTTGGATTACTGAGTATAGGAATTGGGATATACAAGACATTGGTGAGGCCACTTTTGGAGTAGTGTGCATATTTCTGGTCGCCCATTATAAGAAGGATATTATTAAGTTGGAGAGGGTGCAGAAGAGATTCACAAGTATGCTGCAAGGACTGGATTGTTTGAATTATAGGGAGAGGCTGGATAAACTGGGACCTTCTTCGTTGGACCATAGGAGGCTGAGGGGTGACCTGAAAGAGGTCGAGAAAACCATGAGGGGCATGGATAGGGTGAATAGCCAAGGTCTTTTTCCTAGGGTGGGGGAGTTCAAAACTAATGGGCATAGGTTTAAAGTGAGAGGGGAAAGATTTAAAAAGAGACCCGAGGGGCAACATTTCCACACAGAGGGTGCTGCGTATATGAAACGAACTGCCAGAGGAAGTGGTAAAGGTGGGTACAGTTACAATATTTAAAAGACATTTGGACGGGTACGTGAATAGGAAAGGTTTAGAAGGATATGGACCAAATGCAGGTAAATGGAAAGGACGATTTTGGGAAACTTGGATGGCATGAACGTGTTGGACCAAAGGGCCAGTCTTCGTGCTGCGTGACTCTATGCTGCCTTTATCCCCATTTAAGTAATATTCAGCTCCTCTTTTCTACCTGACAAAGCGCATTACCTTATATTGTACCACATTAAATCCATCCACAAAGTGTCTGCCCACTGTCTTAACCTGTCTATATCCCTCTGCATACGGTCATTCTCCGTACTTCTCTTCCCAACTATTTTTGTGTCATCCACAAACTTGTCTATAGTATATTTGCTTTCGTCATCTTTATAAATATTATAGATGACTGGCACACCACTGGTTACAGGCTGCCGTCTTGAAAATGCCCCATTTATCCAAAATCTCTGCTTTCTGTCCATTATCCAATCCTCTATCCATTCTAATATAACCATAGAATCTCTACAGTGTGGTCATTTGGCCCATCCGGTCCACACCAAACCTCCAAAGAGCATCCCACCCACACCTAGCCCCTCCACCCTAGCCCTGTAACCCTGCATTTTACAGCACTGATGCACCGAACCTACACATTCCTAGACATTCCATGCAATTTAGCATAGCCAATCCACCTAACCTGCACATCTTTGGGCTGTGGGAGAAAACCGGAGCACCTTGGGGGTGGGGGGGGAAAGAAAGAAAAAATGTACAAATTCCACACAGATAGTTGCCCAAGGCTGGAATCGAACCAGGGGTCCCTGGTGCTGTGAGGCTGCATTGTTAACCACTGAGCCACCATCCCACCCAATAACAGCTCCTACACCATGGGCTTGTATCTGAGGTAGGTCTACACACAGCACCTTACCTAACCCAACCCTTTTGGATCCCTTTCTGCGGCTGATTTGGCTTTAATTTACCCTGCTTCTCTGTCATTTCTTAATTTTTAAAATCTGATTCAAGAGAAACTAATCTACAGAGATCCCAGATGCCCTGTGCCTCACCACATTGTCATTAGATCCAAATTCCAATAAATTATGGTGCAATTATTTTGAATGCAAGTAAATCCTGATTTAGTGGATGCACTAAGATGCTCCACTCTGGTGAATTCTGGGGATCAGGGTCCCCGTCATCTGGAAAACAAGCCCAAAATAAATGCTGATCCTATTATAAATCTCAACAGCTGCCATTGTCCACTTACTTTGTAAACAGCAAGGGTTTTGGACTATTATTGGTATGGTTTATTTAGCCATGAGATCATTCTCTTGGTTCAGAACACTTGCAGAATTGAGCAAGGCATCTCTTCCATGCTGTACTCCACACTGCACACAAATTACAAAGCTCTGACCACAAACGTCTGTCTGCTCCACATTCCAGCCGCTCCTCCCTGATTAAGTGGAGAGGGAACCTCCAAGTATCCAAACAGTTTTGGACATCCACACACTCGTTCTTTATTTTATGGTCCAGATCACTTGAAGAGGGCTATCCTTCTTTTACTGCCTTTTTTGGTTGCAGATAGATAAATCCCTTAGCATTGCTGCTTCACAGCCCCAGGGACCCAGGTTCGATTCCAGCCTCGGGCCACTGTCTGTAGAGTTTGCACATTCTCCCTGTGTCTGCGTGGGTTTCCTCCCAAAGGCCAAAGGATGTGCAGGTTAGGTAGATTGGCTATGGGAAATCCAGGGTTACAGGGACAGGGTAGGGCTGTCAGATGGTTGGTGTGGACTCGATGGGCCAAATGGCCTGCTTCCACCCTGTAGGGATTCTATGACTACACCATGTTACTTACGCAGTTTAGTAATACAATCACAGGCACACGAGGAACTATTACAAAGCACGGGGGTGAACTTTCTACGGCACTTAGAGGACATAAGCCTGGGTCACCCAGTCTGTTGGCTCGAGGTACAGGTTGGGTAAAACCAAAACTATACAGGCAGTCGTTCCCGGAATAAGAGAAAAATGCATCAGGTTGGCCTCACACATAGCAACCTAACCAATCACAAAACAAATGTGAAGGAAGGCATGGAAAACAAGTGAAATTCAATCCTGTAAATTAAAGAAGAATTATGCTATTCCATGCAGGATTGACATCCACCAGGTCAGAAGCTCCGAGCTCTGACCCTGCTCTCAATAAGTTTAGCTAATCACAGTTAGAAGGCTAATTGGATGCAGCAGTTCAGGTTCCAATAGGAGAGTAATCAGTCAATTTCTCCCTTCAACCCCCACCTCTGCTTTTTGCCCAACAGACAAGTTGTTGTTGTAGTAGTACAGGTCTCCAAAAGCAAACTACAGCCTGCAGCAACCGCTCACGTCCCTAACTGAAAGGCAGCAATTCCTGGGACTTACCTTGATCTCAGCCAACCTTCAAACACATGCATTTCTCAGAGGTCCCTGGACAGTAAAGTCACTGCATCCTATTGCTAGACTTCAAGAACTTATGCACCATCTAGCATTTAACATAATTAAAATTTCCTCAGGTGCATCACAGGGGAATTTGGAAATAAAATGATACTAAACCACAAAATGGAAATAACAGAACACAACCAAAAGCTCTGGATGAAGGGACTAGGGGCATTCTGGCGAAGTTTGCCGATGATACGAAGTTGGGTGGACAGGCAGGTAGTACGGAGGTGGTGGGGAGGCTGCAGAATGATTTAGACAGTTGAGGAGAGTGGTCCAGGAAATGGCTGCTGAAATTCAACGTGAGCGAATGTGAGGTCTTGCACCTTGGAAAAAAGAACACAGGCATGGACTATTTTCTGAACGGTGAGAAAATTCATAAAGCCGAAGTACAAAGGGATCTGGGAGTGCTAGTACAGGATTCTCTAAAGGTTAACTTGCAGGTTGAGTCTGTGATTAAGAAAGCGAATAGAATGTTGTCATTTATCTCAAGAGGGTTGGAATATAAAAGCAGCGATGTGCTTCTGAGACTTTATAAAGCTCTAGTTAGGCCCCATTTAGATTACTGTGTCCAATTTTGGGCCCCACACCTCAGGAAGGTGATACTGGCACTGGAGCGTGTCCAGCAAAGATTCACACAGATGATCCTTGGAATGGTAGGCCTAACATGCGATGAACGGCTGAGGATCCTGGGATTGTATTCATTAGAGTTTAGAAGGTTGAGGGGAGATCTAATAGAAACTTACAAGATAATGCATGGCTTAGAAAGGGTGGACGCTGGGAAGTTGTTTCCGTTAGGTGGGGATACTAGGACCCGTGGGCACAGCCTTAGAATTAGAGGGGGTCAATTTAGAATGGAAATGAGGAGACATTTCTTCAGCCAGAGAGTGGTGGGCCTGTGGAATTCATTGCCACGGAGCGCAGTGGAGGCCGGGACGTTGAATGTCTTCAAGGCAGAGATTGATAAATTCTTGATCTCGCAAGGAATCAAGGGCTACGGGGAGAGTGCGGGTAAGTGGAGTTGAGATGCCCATCAGCCATGATTAAATGGCAGAGTGGACTCAATGGGCCGAATGGCCTTACTTCCACTCCTATGTCTTATGGTCTTAAGCTCGATCGAAAAGAGAGGTTTTAAGGAAGGAGAGGCAGACAATTTTAAGAGGGAATTCCAGAATCCAGGCAACTGAAGGCACAGCCACCAAATGTTTACAGGACCATAATCAGGGATAGACAAAGACACCACAATTTGTGGATTGCAGGAGGCAATTACACAGGCAAAGCAGAGCATGGCCACAGAGCGATCTGGTATTTATAATCCCAGCTGACATTACTATTGGAAAAGCCAGATCCCAGAATGAAATCTGGTTTGATAGTTTTTTTCTCTAATTTAACATGATGGTCTTCCACTAAAACAAAGCACACAAGACTGGGTTTTAATAATAAAAGAGATGATTATTACACTAAGTAAAATAAAACAAGCTATTTATTTGAACAATTTCAAAACACATGGCAAAACAAAACCTCATGCACTCCCTAAATCACCACTTTACAGTAAATTAAAACTTCAAGGGACATTTTCTTTCCCTGTTCACCTTGCATGTTTACTTAACTGCTTCTTTACAGTTTGGATCCTGACAGCTGCAAAGCCTTTTCTCTCATCATAGAAACCCCACAGCGTGAAAGCATTTGACCCATCGAGTCCACACCGAGCCTCCGAAGAGTATCCCACCCAAACTCACCCCATACCCTATCCCTGTAACCCTCCATTTCCCATTGTTAATCCACCCAGTCTGCATACCCCTAGACGCTACGGGCAATTTAGCATAGCCAATCCACCCTAACCTGCACCCAGAGGAAACCCACACAGACACGGAGAATGTGCAAACTCCACACAGACAGTTGCCAGAGGGTGGAATTGAACCCAGGTTCCTGGTGCAGTGAGGCAGCAGTGCTAACCACTGTTCCACCGTGCCACAGAACTGAGAGCTTAAACCTCTCCATCTTTTAACAATCTGCAGAGTTCCAAACAAAACTCTTGATCTGGATGTTAAAAACTACAACCTTTACACTTTAACCGATCCAAACAAATTCCTTGTTCTAGGAGAAACTACAGGGATGCGTTGTGAACTGGGTTGGGTGTTCTTCAGAAGAGGCGGCACAGTGACTCAGTGGTTAGCACTGCTGCCTCACAGCGCCGGGGCCCAGGCTCGATTCCACCCTCAGGCGACTGTGTGGAGTTTTCACATTCTCCCCGTGTCTGCGTGGGTTTCCTCCAGGTGCTCCGGTTTCCTCCCACTGTCCAAAGATGTGCAGGCTAGGTGGACTAGCCGTGCTAAGTTGCCCGGAGTGTTCAGGGAGGTGTAGATTAGCTGGGTTATAGGAGGATGGGTCTGGAAAGGATGCTCTGAGGGTCAGTGTGGACTTGTTGGGCCAAAGGGCCTGTTTCCACACTGTAGGGATTGTAAGATCTAAGGTCAGCGCAGACTCAAGGGCCAAATAGCCTCTTTCTGCACTGTGGGGATTCTATAAGCCTTGTACACTGCATACCTCTCTTCTTAGGATTTGCACACAGTCATCTTATTCCAAGGACTTCAGAGGATTGTCTACAACACAAAGTAAAACTGAAACTAGAAATATCCTTCTCTAAACCTATGGGTGCTTCCCCTAAGCTAAAAAGGATAAGTTCCAGATGTCTCTAATAAACCATGAGGCCCCATTATTTTGCTTGTTGGTTCGCAAAACAATTGAAGACAAACAAAAACCCATTAATGGCACACAGAAACACATTCAATCTAAAGCCAGGCCTCAAAAATATTTTAGAGCAAGTCCACATCGCTACAGAAATGCTTACAAGTTAATAATTAACTTCAATAAGGCATAGTAAATCCACAGATTAGCCAAAAACAAAAGAACTTACAAAGGGATATTAGAAGTATGTAACTCACAATTTATAATTCAATATAAATCACAACTTTCATTACATTTGGAAATAAAAATGAGAATTTTATAAAGTCAAGACTTTGCCCGAGTGAACGATGAAGGTTGGCAAGCTCAAGGTGATAGAGGAACTGAAGACGCTGAGAGTTAAGAAACACAGCTTTGGATGACCTCAGGTTTATAGGGAATGTAGAAAGCAGGAGCCTACTCCATTACTGAAACATTTACACCACATCCTCCGCTATCCCGTATCTCATGATGTCATTAATTTCCAGAAATCCATTGATCTCTGACTTGGACTAACTTAATAAGTGAACTTCCACAGTCACCGAGTGCAAACATTCAGTATCTACCAAAGGGAAAAAAAAAATACTCATCTCAGTCCTACATGACCTGCCCCTCATTCTGTGACTGTGTCCCTGATTCTAGGCTTACCAACTAGGGTAAAACATCCTATCCCTGTCCAAGATAACAAGGTATGGAGCTGGATGAACACAGCAGGCCAAGCAGCATCATAGGAGTAGGAAAGAGTTTTGTAAGTTTCAATGAGATCACCTCTCACTCTTTAAGACTGTAGAGAACGCAGGGCTGTGAGAATATGGGGGAACAGCCAGGAGTACATTCCAATAGTTAAGAGATAAAGCAGACCTTCTCTTCAGAAGAAAGGCAGGGCAAGTGACTGAGGTGTCAGTGGGGAAGCACTTTGGGGCCAGTGATCATAATTCTGTTAGTTATGGAAAACAATAGATCTGATCTAAAAGTTAATGTTTAAATTGAAGGAGGGCCAACTTTGACAGCATTAAGCAAGAATGTTCAAAAGTTGATGGAGATTGGGGGGTGGACGTAATTTTTGCAGGTAAAGGGACGGCTGGAAAGTGGGAAGCCTTCAAAAATCAGATCAATAGTCCAGAGACATTATGTTCCCATTAGCGTGAAGGGCAAGGCTTGTACACACAGGGAACACTGGCCAAATAGAGAAATTGAGTCACTAGTCAAGAAAACTAGGGAAGCATTTGTCAGGAATAGACAGCAGGGAACAAGTGAACCTGTAGAAGAGTATAGGGTCAGTACACATCTACTCAAGAGGACAAAAAGGTGACATGACATAGCTTTGGCAGAAGGGGTAAAGGAGACTCCAAAGGGGCTCTACAAATACCTTCTGGACAAAACAGAAACTAGGGAGGGAATAGGGTCCCTTAAAGATCAACAAGAGTGCCTTTTGTGTAGAACTGTAGATGGGGGTAAAGACACTAAACAAATATATTGTATCAGTGTTTACTGCAGAGGAGGATATGGAAGCTAGAGAACTTGGGGAAACAAACAGTGGTATCTTGAAAAGTGTCCATATTAGAAAAGAGGCGGTGCTGGTCACTTTAAAATGCATAAAGGTAGATAAAGCTCTGGACCTAATCACTTGTAGGAACTTTGTAGGAAGCTAGAGAAGTGATTGCTGAGTCCCTTACTGAGATATTTGTATCATCAATCGCCACAGGGGAAGGACTGGGAAACTGGTGGCTGGCTAACATTGTGCCATTTTTTTAAGAAAAGGTGGTAAGTAAAAAAGCCAAAGAACTATAAAATTGGCAAGTCTAACGTTGGCAGTGGGTAAGCTGTTGGACAGGGTTTACATATATTTGGAAAGACAAGGGCTGATTAAGGTTAGTCAATATGGCTTTGGGTGTGGGAAATGGTGTCTCATTAACTTGACTGACATTTTTGAAGCGGTGACGAAGAAGATTGAAAAAGGCAGACCGGTGGACAGTATCTATACAAAATTCAGTAAGGTGTTCAACAAGGTTCCACGTGGTAGACTGGTTAGCAAGGTTAGATCACTTGGAATACAGTCAGAACTCACATGACAGAAATTATAGTCCAACAGGTTTATTTGAAATCACAAGCTTTCAGAGCGCTGCTCCTTTGTCAAGTGAAGTGGAGGGAACTGCACAGGCACAGAATTTATATGCAGACAGATAACAGCAGGAAAATGCCAGGTAAATCAGAATGTCGAAAGATAAGTACAGACACACGGAATATAGAGAGCGCTAGTCATTTAGATACAAAAATGGCTCAAAAATAGGAGACAGAAGATGGTGGTGGAGAGTTGCTTTTCAGACTAGAAGCCTGTGACCTGTGGTGTGCCATAAGAATCAGTGCTGGGGCACATCTTTTCATCTTCCGTGTAAATGATTTGCATGTGAACATAGGAGGCATGGTTAGCAAGTTTGCACATGACAGCAAAATTGGAGCGTGGTGGACAGTGAAGGTTACCTCACAGTACAACAGGATCTTGATCAAACAGGCCAATGGGCTGACAAGTGGCAGATGGAGTTTAAATTTAGATAAATGTGAGGTGCTGCATTTTGGAAAGGCAAATCATGGCAAGACTTATACACTTAATGATAAAAGGGGGGTGTGCTGCCAAACAAAGAGACCTTGGAGCCCAGATCCTTAAAAGCAGAGTCACAGGTAGACAGGGTAGTGAAGGCAGCATTTGGTACACTTGCCTTTATTGCTCAGTGCATTGAGTAAAGTAGTTGGGAGGTCATTTTGTGGCTGTACAGGACATTAGTTAGGCCACTTTTGGAATACTGTGTTTAATTCTGGTCTTCCTACTATAGGAAAAATGTTGTGAAACTTGAAAGGCTTCAGAAAACATTTACAAGGACGTTGCCAGAGTTGGGGGTTTTGAGCTATAGGAAGAGGCTGAATAGGCTAAGGCTATTTTTCCCCTGGAGCATTGGAGAACCTTATAGAAGTTTATAAAATCATGAGGGGCATAAATAGGGTGAACAGTCAAAGTCTTTTCCCTGGGGGAGTCCAAAACTAGGAGGGCACAGGTTTAAAGGAGAGAGGGGAGAGATTTAAAAGGGACCTAAGAAGCATCGTTTTCACACAGAGGGTGGTGCGTGTATGGAATGAGCTGCAGAGGAAGTGATGGAGGCTGGTACGATTACAACATTTAAAAGGCATCTGGGTGAGTGTATGAACAGGAATGGTATGGAGGGATATGGGCCAAACACTGGCAAATGGGAGAAGATTCACGTAGAATATCTGGTCAGCATGAATGAGTTGGATGGAAGGATCTGTTTCTGTGCTGTACACCTCTATGGCTCTAAGACACAAATGACTTGTACAAACACCCCTGATCCTGTATGTGGGGGGACAGGACTGTTGTCCTCTGTTTTGTGTGATCGAGGAATTGATTGCACACTTAGGATCATTCACAAAAATGTCAGAAGCAACAGCTTAAAGGACGAGGGGAAATAATAACAAAGAGTTTTTAAACATTCACTTTTTCTTGAAGGGGAATATTTAAAAGGGACAGAGGGAGGTCAATTAGTCTTAGGCTTGTTCTGCCAATTCACTTAGACCATGGTTGATCTGCAGCTCAATCCCATTTACATTCCTTTAGTTTCACCTACCTTCATCTTCTGGACTACCAAGAATGAAATCTCTTGCAGTTTTAAACTTTCCAATTCAGCCCTACAATGGCTCTCTTTGGGGAGAGAGTTCCAGAGCAGGATACTTAGGCCTTGAAACAGTTAGCAGTAGACTCGCAGACACAAAAACTTCATGGCACTAATGCCTGCTTGTGGGCAACATCCCATCATTCACCTATAGTCCCAGGGCAATTCCCTCAGAGAGAGGGCTGTTTGTGGCTCTCTGCCCTCAGCAGTGGGCACAGGCCAACAGTCAGTAGCTTCCACATGTCTTCCTGAGGCACTGGGGTCTAGGCCAGCTGCCAGGAGCTGGCTTCCTGGGAGCAGGCATGGCCATCGGGAACTCCAAGCAGGACCTAAAGAGCGCCAGGCAGGACTTGGGGATTTGAAGTGTTCTCATCTACCCAGCAAGGGTTGCAGTCACAGGTGGCCATTTGAAGGGGCAACCACCACCACCCAAGCCCCTCCCCAACAAAATGGTGGCTGATCCCATTGGCAGCAGGAGCGGGAGAGGCTGAGTGAGTGCGTGGGAGAGAGGGGTGCCTCTGGAAATGAGCACGCTCACATGCTCTCCATCAGTCTGGAAATGCAGGCTTCACCCTCCTCCATGGTCCCAGTACCCAGCTGATGCGCCTACTCGGAACGCTGGCTTGCCCAAAGCAATCCGATGGCAAGCTGCCTTTGGCTCACTAATTTGAGGAAATGTCATAACTGCACCCTCCAAGAGGGCTGGAAATGCCATGGATGTCAGGATCCCAACTCAAAAACCCCAGCATTCCCGCGTGAGAGGGAGTGCTTTCTGGCATCAGGCCACCATGAAACAAGGCCTTTTTTTTGTAAAATTTGTAACATATTCAAATGCACGTCTATTCAGGGTTATGAACTGCAAAATCATTCACATGATGTAATCCTGGATTTGTCTGACCACAAGAAAGATGAAAAATCATTTGCAACATCAATGTTTGTCCCGCAGTCAGCGCGAAGTGGTCACTGAGTATTTAGTCCCTCACATTCCCCACAAGTTTCAAAATCCTCAGTCACAAAAGCAGGCGATCACAAAAATACAAGGTTCAACTAATATGTTGTGTAAATACTGAGCCGGCTTTCTAGTTGCGCAGCAAGATATTAAGAAGGTAATACCTTTTTGACACGACAAACCGATTCTTCCAGAAGAGACAGCAGCCTGTCCTCACTATGGCACTCAAGCAGTGATTCACTGATTTCTGCAAATGGACAGCATCAACAAAACAAAAGCAGAAAAACAAGACGAAACAAGGGGAAATGAGTGCCCATCCCATAGAAGTGAGATAGTTTTCCTGCTCCTATGATGCTGCTTGACCTGCTGTGTTCATCCAGCCCCATGCTTGTTATCTTAGATTTATACTGTGTCCATTCTTGGCAGCGCCGAGGAAAACTGAAGACACAAAGATGCAGACCTAAGAATGAGTGATACCAAGGTCAAAGTTGATTACTAAATTATGCAGTGCTTATCTTCCTATTCTACTTGTAATCAGTGCTAATGCTGCTTAGTATACAGAAAGGACAGGAAATCTGCAATCTAGCTTCAGGAAAAGTAAAATTCTTTCCTGCCCTTTAGGCATTTAGCCCAATACCAGAGTAAATCTACAACTGCTTTGTTATTGATGTTAGCTCACTAATTGGGAAACACTGGCACTGTGACAAATAATAATGGCATGGGAAAAAAAAATCACCAGCATGACTCTTAACTCAACAGTCTTGCAGGGCGTGAACAAATAAAGGCAAGGAGCTGGCCAGTTGATGTTTTGATCTGTGTTCGATTCCAATGACATCCAATCAGACTGTCAACTTGCTACCAAGCTAAGGGTCATAGTACAAGCAGCATTTTTTCTGAAACAGAAGGCAAAAAAAAAAATGGATTACTTTATCACAAGTGCCTATTCAGGAAGAGACGATTATATCGCAAAGGGGATAAAATTAGTTAAGCACTTGACAAAGGAGGATATAGAAAGACACAGGTAGGGAGAGGAGATCACAGGAGACAGTTCCATTTGTCGACAATGCTAGCACAGGAATGGGCTGAATAGCCTCCTTCTGTGCTTTGATATGACCACAGTGGATTTCCTGGCACATTGACCACGTGGAGAAAGGATTTCAGGCTGAAACAGGGGTTGAGAGCACATGCTTAATAGGCCAGGATAAAATGATACAATGTAGTCACGGTTGTAAAGTTTTGTTTTTTAAAATGAATTGACTGCATATTACTAAACTTTCAGCAATTTAGGAAGAAAATCAGCTCATTGATCACTCCTCTGCAGTACAGGCCATGAGTTGAATGTATTAAAATAATGGCACTCCAGCACCACCACTGAAGGGAGGATGGAATTACAGCACTAAAAGAGGCAGGTTCCATGAGAGAGATAAAAGGTACTGCAGATGCTGGAGAATCCGAGATAACAAGCATGGGGCTGGATGAACACAGCAGGCCAAGCAGCATCATAGGAGCAGGAAAACTTGACATTTCCAGCCTAGACCCTTCATCAGAAATGGGGGAGGGGAAGAGGGTTCTGAAATAAATAGGGAGAGAGGGGGAAGCGGAGAGAGGAGAGGATAGGTGGAGAGGTTCTTCCGTACCTGCGCTGGCCCTAAACCCCACCTCTTCCTCCGTTACATTGATGACTGCATCGGCGCCGCCTCGTGCTCCCACGAGGAGCTCGAACAGTTCATCCACTTCACCAACACCTTCCACCCCAACCTGAAGTTCACCTGGACCATCTCCAACACTTCTCTCTCCTTCCTGGACCTCTCTGTCTCCATCTCGGGTAACCACCTAGAAACCGATATCCATTTCAAGCCCACTGACTCCCACAGCTACCTGGAATACACTTCCTCCCACCCACCTTCCTGCAAAAATGCCATCCCCTATTCCCAATTCCTTCGCCTCAGCCGCATCTGCTCCCAGGATGAGATATTCCACTCCCAGACATCTCAGATGTCCTCATTCTTCAAGGACTGCAACTTCTCCTCCACAGTGATTGAAAATGCCCTCGACCGTGTCTCCCGCATTTCCCGTAACACATCCCTCACGCTCCGTCCCCGCAATAATAACCAAAAAAGAATCCCCCTCGTCCTCACGTACCACCCCACCAACCTCCGGATCCAACGCATCATCCTCCGACACTTCCGCCATCTGCAATCAGACCCCACCACCAAAGACATTTTTCCCTCCCCACCCTTATCTGCCTTCCGGAGGGACCACTCCCTCCGCGACTCCCTTGTCCGCTCTACACTCCCCTCCAGCCCCACCACACCCGGCACTTTTCCCTGCAACCGCAGTAAGTGCTACACCTGCCCCCACACCTCCTCCCTCACCCCAATCCCAGGCCCCAAGAAGACTTTCCACATCAGGCAGATGTTCACCTGCACATCTGCCAATGTCGTATACTGCATCCGCTGTACCCATTGTGGCTTCCTCTACATCAGGGAAACCAAGCGGAGGCTTGGGGACCACTTTGCAGAACACCTGCGCTCAGTTCGCAACAAACAACTGCACCTCCCAGTCGCGAACCATTTCAACTCCCCCTCCCATTCCTCAGATGACATGTCCATCCTGGGCCTCCTACAATGCCACAGTGATGCCACCCGAAGGCTGCAGGAACAGCAAATCATATTCAGCCTGGGAACCCTGCAGCCCAATGGTATCAATGTGGATTTCACAAGCTTCAAAATCTCCCCTCCCCCAACCGCATCCCAAAACCAGCCCAGCTCGTCCCTGCCTCCCTAACCTGTTTTTCCACTCACCTATCCCCTCCTCCCACCTCAAGCCCCACCCCCATCTCCTAGCTACTAACATCATCCCGCCCCCTTGACCTGTCCGTCCTCCCTGGACTGACCTATCTCCTCCCTACCCCCCTACCTACACTCACCTTTACTGGCTCTATCCCCGCCTCTTCGACTTGTCTGCCTCCTCTCCACCTATCCTCTCCTCTATCCATCCTCTATCCGCCTCCCCCTCTCTCCCTCCCCCATTTCCGATGAAGGGTTTAGGCCCGAAACGTCAAGTTTTTCTGCTCCTATGATGCTGCTTGACCTGCTGTGTTCATCCAGCCCCATGCTTGTTATCTAGGTTCCATTATAGATGTGGACATGGGAAATTACAATGAGCTATATGTAAATATTTAATCTTAATTACAGGTATAGATCAAATCATGCGTGCTGAGGCTCCAGCACTAATTTGTCACTTTCTTCAATCTCTGTAGCCAGCCTGGTACACAAGTTCGTGAACAAATATTATAATTAAAGAATTAAAGCGTATGCTGGATTGCTGAAGTAACTGGCAGTCTCCAGGACTAGATTAACAGCTTGTCAACTGTAGATCTATTAAATTGAATCTCTCCAATAAAATGATTTCAAATAATGGTCTTCACATCAAAACCTTCACTGAGATGAAGGGTGGAAAAACTTCAAAAAGCAAGCTGCAAACACAACCAATTGGGATTTATTTCAAAAGAACTTGCACATGCAAAATGGCCTAGATGGCCTCCTAACGTACTCTATGCAGATTCAATAGATCAACAGACTTGAAAGAGATCTCAATCACTCCATTCCTGCAGCCTGGGGAGGACAGACAGACAGGCTTTGTTGCAGAATCTATTTGAAAACTACCTGCACTGTCAGCACTTACAAAGAGCTCATAACATGGATATTCTTGTAACCTGTAAAGAAATGGAGCCAGTAGGTCCACCTAAAGATGTCTCCCTCACCAGTAAGCCAAAATCAAATTAGGACGTGTTTGTTTTGCTTCCATCCAGAGGTGGTTTTGGACCTGTCTCTTTTTTAAAGAAGGAACAAAACTATAACCAAATCCCAGACAGCCCACACGAAATCAATCAGGTCCCAATAATGCACATTTTGAGGCAACTGCATAGCACACCGGATCCTGAAACAAACAAAGCAAGGTTGATGCAAATAAATGCTTTAGATTTAAGAGATTAGTCCGGGTTTGCTTCACATTGAACAAATATTTCAGCCCTTAGTGATGCCCTCTGGGAAGAGGATAAACAGAACCTCCTTGGATTCTTCAGTTGGAAGCAGGAGGGATGAGAACATTGTTATCTGAAAAGCAACACATTTACCACATCCGAGATAACAAGTTGTAGAGCTGGATGAACACAGCAGGCCAAGCAGCATCATCGGAGCAGGTAAGCTTGACGTTTCGGGCCTAGACCCTTCATCAGAAATGCACAGATACCACATCCGCTAATTTCTGTATTCCAGAGAAATGCTGCCAAACCCAATATTAAAAGCTTTTGAAAATCAGAGACGCTTGCATTTGTAAGGAGCTGGAAAAAACTCAGCAGGTCAGGCAGCATCATTGAGGAGGAAAACAGAGTAACATTTCAAGTGTGAAATGACTTCTTCAGAACTGGTCAGAGCTTTCAAAAGGAGAGTCGTGTTGGAGTCATAACATTAAAGAATTTTTGATGTCTAATTACATTTACAATGTAGGAAAATCTGGATAGTCCAGTCCCAATTTTGTGAAACAAGATCAGTTCCCTGGAGTTATATTGAATTACCTTTCAGTTTGGGAAAAATCTCCCCCAGAGAGGTTCACCATGTTTACTTTTAGTCAGTTTAGCAGACGCTGATGTTACAGTCTGTCTTGGGCACGTACAAGATGTCCAAGGTTGGCAAGGGACATCATTTTCCTCTCTATTTCCACACTCATGACTCTAAGTCAGAATCAAAATCGGTAATACGTACAAGGGTCAGTTCAACCATCCGGTTAAGCAACATATCAGTTATGTAACACTGAAAATAGCGAAATATCCCACAGTGCTGCGCAGGATACTTATGAGGCAGAAAGAATAATTAGAATAGAAGATTAAAGGTGTGGTTAAAGCAATAGGTTTTAAAGGAACACATTAAAAGGAGGACAGACAGGTGAGGTTAGCAAAGATAGTTACAGATTTAGGGCCCAGACAAGTAAACTATGATAAAGTCATTACAATTGGAGATGCGCAAATGGTTAGATTTTGAGGGTGTGTCAGAAGAATTGAGAATGAGAGATAGAGGGCATTAAGGCCAAAAGGGAATTGAAAACAAAAGAGTTTGAAAATCGAGCCGTTTCCAGAGAGGCAGCCGACGTAGGTTAGCAAGCACATGGAGAGATATTGAACAAGTCGTAACGTGAGTTAGAACACAGGCAGCATAGTTTTGTACGGGGTCTACTTTATGGAGGTTGAAAGGGTAACGGGCTTGAACCAGGAAATAAAAGGAATAGTTGAGTGGAGGACATGAGGCAATCCCTGGATAAGGATTTCAGCAGCTATTGAATGAAATTTAGCTGCAAACAGATGAAATTATGGAAGTGAGTGGGGGTCGTTTATAGTAACAATGAACATATGGGTTTGGTGCTCACCTCACCATCAGAAGGATATCAAATTTGCAAAGCCATCTGATTCGGCTTCACATCAGCCACGGAGAGGAATAGAGTCTGTAATTTTACCAAGATCACAGACTGCCGTATTTCAGCAATTTCTGCTTATCCAGAACTGGATGCCCGACAAACAAACAACATGACAAATTAGAGACAGGGGAAGGGGGTCAAGAGAGAAGTGGTGGGAGGTGGACCTGGGTGTCATCAATAAAGATATGAAAGGTGATGATGTGTTTTGAGAATGGTGTTGCTGAGGAGCAGGACACAGATGAGAAACGGGAAATGGTTGGGATAACATAAGCAGAGATAAAAGGTACTGCAGATGCTGGAGAATCCGAGATAACAAGCATGGGGCTGGATGAACACAGCAGGTCAAGTAGCATCATAGGAGCAGGAAGATAACATAAGCAGCCTGTTTTGGAACAAGGATAAACCAGTCAGTCAGTCAGTCAGTCAATCATTCAAGCTTTTCCCACCATTTTATAAGTTCATGCATGGATTGGCACTCAAATCTATTAACTTGACTTTGATCTACGTCCATTCTCAACACAACACCACCCTCACTCCTGAAAATTCAAAATTGAACCATCATTTTTGTCAGCAAGAAATTTCAGGGCTTCATATCCTTTTGTGAGAAAGTTGATCCCAATTTCCTTCTTGAAAAACCCAGCACCAATTTTAAGATGGCACCTCCTTGATACTCAACCAGAGGAAATGGTTTCTCTGCATCTACAGATTCCTATAATTAATTTTAAAAACCTTATTTCGAACATCCCTCAACATCTAAACTCCAGGAAATCCAAGTCCCTACTATCCGGATAGTGGGTCTTTGCTACATTTTCTCTGACACCTTGCTGAGGTATGGTAAGCCAAGTGAAGTCTGACATCACAACTGAAGTGTAGTCTCAGTTATAAAGGAAGGAAATAAGCAAGCAATCATATCAGTGCCTATAAATGAACAGACCACTAAATAATAAATCTGTTTTACCAACATTGATTGAGCAATAATTATTAGCCTTGACCTTTTGCTTTAAAGAAAGATGAATTCTCCCAGCGTCCCACGATCCCTACAATGTCACTATTTTAAAATTAGGACCCACCCTTTTAGAGGGGGAGGAGAATTCTTTATCCCCCCCCACCTCAGAGGGTTGTGTAACTTTGGGACTCTGTCTTCTAAGACAGTGGAGGCAGGACTACAACTATTTCAAAGGCAGAGGTAAATTGATTCCCATTCTTAACAAAAATCTAAAGGTCATTGAAAGTAGATGGGAAGGTAGAATTGGAAACCACAAAAGCAATCAGCTGTGATCTTACTGAATGATGAAGGAGGCCTAAGTTGTGGTGTCCAGAAAAAGAGACATACAGACATATTCCAATTGGAGCCAACACATGTTTTGTAGAGGTATAGCATAACTTCTTGATCTTACCCAGTGACAACACAAGCTATAGGGGCAGAATGGCCTACTTCTGCTCCTAATTCATTAGTGGGATCTTTCACGTTCTTCTCAAAGTACCTTAATTTATTTCATGCCTCATTTGGAAGAAGCCACCCTGACAATGCAGCATGCCCTTTGTACTGCACTAGACGTATCAGCCTAGATTATAGCTTAACAACTGAATCTAATACAGGTGCAGGTTTATTAGAAAGTCTTTTTTTTTTTTTTTAAAGTTATTGACTGAATCACAACATTAAGCTATGTCTGGAATGCTCACTGGAAGAGTGATCTTTTGCCCACAAATCAGGTACAGCGACATCCAAGATAACACAGTGTGGAGCTGGAGGAACACAGCAAGCCAGGTAGTATCAGAGGAGCAGGAAGGCTGATGTTTCGGGTCAGGACCCTTCTTCAGAAATGGGGGAAGGGGAAGGGAGCTCAGAAATAAATAGAGAGGAGGGGTGGGGCTGGGGAAGGTAGGTGGGATGGTGATAGGTGAGTGCAGGTAGGCAGCAGTGGGGGTTGGTCAGTGAGGCGAGAGAAAAGATGGACAGGTCAAGGAGGCGGGGATGGGAGGGAGGGTTGGGAGATTTTCAAGCTAGTACGTGTCCACACTGAGGCCACTGGGTTGTAGGCTCCCAAGGCGGAATATGAGGTGCTGCTCCTCTAGTTTCTGGGTGGCGTCGTTGTGACACTGGAGGAGGCCTGACCTGCTGTGTTCCTCCAGTTCCACTCTGTGTTATCTCAGACTCCAGCATCACAGTTCCTACTATCTCACAGCAACATCTGAGTTCTGATAGTGCTCAAGTGAAAAATCACTCCGTAGGATATAGGGAGTCCTAGGGTTGAACTGCAAGACATCAAAACACATATCAACAATATTTCCAGAGGTAATCTCCTAACCAGACAACAAGCTAGCAAGACTTTTGTGAAAACCAATGCTGGAGATCGTAGCAGGTCAGACAGCATTCATGGACAGAGAAGAAGCTAACGTTTTGAGTCGAGGGGACTCTTCATCAGAACCTTGTGAATCCCGAATGTACACTGCTTGGAGCTGGACTAATTGACAGAATGTTTTTCACGTTTTAATTCATTCTGAATATGTGAGCATTGCTGACACTTATAACCCTTCACTGGTAAATCAAATGCCTCAAACAACCCCAGCAGAAGGGAAGTGAGAATTTTTGTGCGGGGCTCCAGATATCAAACGTTGGGTAGCTTGAGGTTGGGTAGTTCACTGCCACCAATCCTCCTTTCTAACTATTTTCAGATGTGTTGTGCCATACCACTGTAGCAGGTGGGATTTAAATCCAGGGTCAACAAATGCGGAGCTGGAAAAGCACAGCAGGTCAGGCAGCATCCGAGGAACAGGAAAGTCAACATTTCGCGCTAAAGTCCTGAATCAGGACTGGGAAGAGGGTGGGGATCCTAGAAATAAATAGAGGGAGGAGGGAGGAGGGTGGGATTGGGAGGAGATGGAGATGGAGACGGAGACGGTTAGGGGTTATTGCGGTTGGTTAGTGAGAAGGGTGGAACGGATAAGTGAGTAGGAAGACAGATAGGTTGGGGGTGGAGAGATTTAGAAGCTGGTGATGCAGGTTGGGGTTTATTGTGATTGGTTGGTTGGCCGGGTGTAGCAGATAGGTGAGTCAGAAGACGGGCAGGTTGGGGGAGGAAAGATTTTGAAGCTAGTGAAGTCATTATTCAGGCCATTGGGCTGTAAGCTCCCAAGGCAAAATATCAGGTGTTGTCTCTCCAGGTTACTTTGGCCTCACTCTTGACAGTGGAGGCCTTGGACAGAGGCGAGAGGGGAGGCGTAGCACCTCCTGCGGTTGCAGGGAAAGGTACCAGGTGTGATGGAGAGGTTGGTCCTGGAGTCTAAGAGATAGGGAATAAACCACTAGAGAGTCTTAACAAATAAAGTACATTTAACTCTAATAACTATGCGCCATTCATTGCATGATAGCAAGGTATACAAATAACATTAATTAGCTAAAACTACAAGTATCAGAGCCAGAAACAATGGATCTGTATCTGGGATTTCACGCAAGACTGCCTAAAGCTCTGCCCAAAGACTTTTAAATCATCATTTTGGGTGAAGAAAATACAACTAAACATAAACTCTTTCAGAAAAATGAACGTGTACTTCAAGTATCAACTCTAGTGATGCAAGACTGAAATCACAGGCAGTTCAGAGTTGTTAGTTGCCCTGTTATAGGAACGATATTATTAAATTGGAGGCAGTTCAGAAACGATTTACCACAATGTTGCTGGGAATGGAGGATTTGAGATATAAAACTAAATTGGAAAGACTGGGACTTTTTTCACATGAGCATAAGAGGTCGAAGGGTGACTTATTAAGGTAATAAAATCGTGTGGCGCATAGATATGGGTGAATAACAAGGGTCTTTTCCCTAGGGTGGGCAAGTTCAAAACTAGTGAGCATATTTTTAAGGTGAGAGAAGAAAGTTTTTTTTTTAAAAGAACCACAGTGTGGTTTTTGCGTGGAATGAACTTCCAGAGGAAGTGGTGGATGTGGGTACAGTTACAATGTTTAAAAGACATTTGGATAAGTTCATGAATAGGAAAGGTTAAGAGGGATATGGGCCAAGTGAGAGCATGTGGTCCTAGTTTAGAAACATGGTCAGCGTGGACTAGTTGGACCGGGGGTCTGTTTCCTTGCTGTATAGCTATGATTCCAAAGAACACCAGATTTCTTCCTAAAAGAACACTAGTGCTGGGTTTTACAATCTGCCAACTGTATTCAGTGACATTTAAAACTGAATTCAAAATACCCAAGCTGCCCTAGAACAGTTCTAATTCACATCCTCCAACTTGCTGGTCCATATTTATAAAATTAACAATCATACTTTGTGCACGGTTAGTTCTTCAAATCCCGTAATAGGCATCTTTGCTTATAAAGCTCTTCAGGACTGAAATCATGTTCCATGCAGGAACTCTATTCCCGAAATACCTAGCATTTCATTGGAATGTTCTGTAACCTTTATCTCAAAAACCACCCACAGAACTTCAAGGAAGCTGTCTCATGTGTTTCAAGTCACTGTCCACTTACAAACACAAAGCAAAATCACTTGCTAATGAAGTGGCCTTTTAAGAACAGCCTCGCAATGAAAAGCTACTCCAAATAAACCTAAATAAAGTGCTCAACAGCACAGTGCTGCTGCTGATGAGCTGCCAACTCTTCAAGAGCTGAAGCTAGCTCCTTCGTTATTATTTTAAACTGATAAAAAGTCATATATTCCTGTTAATGATGGGGGAATTTCAACAAAAGTCTTTCATTTTCTCTTTCACATGGATGTGTTCAACGGCATAGATTTTCCCCTCCTAAAGAGTAAAGTATAGTGAGATAGCCCTTTTCTCTTAAAATCCAAAATTCATTTATGGGATGCACGTGCCATTGGCTGGGCCAGCATTTATTGCCCATCCTTAGCTACCACCTGGAGGTGGTGGTGAAGAATTGCCTTCTTGAACCCAATGGAATCCACTTGCTGAGGGTGGAGCCTCCAATACTCTTAGGAGGGAATTCCAGGGTTTTGACCCAGCAACAATGAAGGAATGGTGATATATTTCCCAGTCAGTATGGCGAGGGGCTTGGAGGGGAATTTTCAGGCGGTGGGGTGTCCCCATGTATCTGCTGTCTTTGTCCTTCTTGATGGAAGTGGTCGCAAGCAAGGAAGGTGTCATCTAAATGTAAGCATTGGGCTAGAATTGTTTGTACACATTACATTTGTAAAGGGGTGCGTATGTGCAAGTAAAAATCAGCCAACACGCTCAGAGGAAGTGGAGATATACTGTGAGCTGCAAACCTTCAGAGTTTGATCGATGCATTATAACCTCCTATTGTTTATGGGTGATTATGTAGTCAGTAATTACCTACTAAGCACGCAGCAGAAAGTTACAGCTGGGAACTAAGAACATACATTCCAGTCAATGACGTCAATCATAAATACATGTAATATCCAGAAAAAGGTAACAAATTAAAATTTGCAGCTTATTTCTGTTTTCATTTTTTTCATTTTGTCTATTCTCCCCCTATTTCTCTTCTCACTTGGCTAATCTACTAACTTCCTCAGGTCTTTCTCAATTTATTTTCCAATCCTTAAATCTCATTGATTGTGCTACACAGTTCATTTGTTTTTATTTTTCATGAAGTTGCACCTTTGACATTGCCATGCCATTATCATTCACTTCCGCAGTGAACTAAAACTTCTCAGCTAGAGAGAACACAGGATAAAGAGTACACCTTAAGACCAACCTCGCAGCTCAATCTTTCCATTTCCCACGACTGGTTCCTGTCAGCAAGATTACCGCCTTAGTCCATTACAAATCAGATTGAAAATAGCCCAATCACACAATAATTGGAATAAAGTTTCAAGGCAGAGAGGCTAGATTTGAAGCCAGGTCCGAGTTGTCATGGAAAAGCTCTCTGTAAAGCTGTACTTCAACATTTAAATGGCTGGATATCGGATATAGCTGGGAGGGCATTAGATTCCTAAGGCATTGGGACCTGTACAAGCAGGACCTTAAAACAGGACTGAGACGGATACCTTTGAAAGGAGATTTGCTTGTGCTGTTGGGGTAGGGTTAAACCAGCTTTGTCAGGCCGATGGAAACCTGTAGGGTAGCCCGCACTGGAAGGATTCAAAGTTGGTAACAGGCAGTTGAAAGACGCTAGGAAGACTAGAAGAAAACAGGAGAAAAAAAGCCAAACATCAAACATGCTTTGAAAGCCGAGTTACATCAAGACAAAAAAGTTAAAGACACTCTACCCAAATGCACGCAATATTTGCCCCAAGAGATATGATTTAAAGACACAAATAGAGATGCATGGGTGTGATCTAATTGCCATTAGAAAAACAAGGGTGCATGGTCAGCTAGTCTCGGAACTGAATATTCAAGGATATTTAACATTCAGGACAGACAAGAAAGAAAAGGAGGTCATGTTGTACTGGTCATAAGGAATATGAACAGTACATTAGTAAGAGACAATCTCAGGTCAGATGGAGTGGCAAAAGTGGCTCAGTGGTTAGCACTGCTGTCTCTCAGCGCTAGAGGCCTGGGTTCAATTCAACCTTCTGGCAGATGCCTGTGCAAACTCCAGACATTCTCCCCATGACTGCGTGAGTTTCCTCCCAAAGACCAAAAGATGTACACATTAGGGTGGATTGGCCTTGCTAAATTGCCCACAGTATCCAGGGATGTGCAGACTACCCATGAGAATTGCATGGTTACAGAGAGAGGGCAGGGATGGGATACAGAGATAGGGTGTGGACTCAATGAGCTGAATGGCCTGCTTTCACACCGCAGGGATTCTATGATTAAAGGGAAGACAAAGGTTTGAAAGCAACTGACTGCAGATGCTGGTATCTGAACTGAAAACAACAAATACTGGAGATCACAGCAGGTCAGACAGCATCCATGGTGAGGGAGCAAGTTAAATGTTTCAAGTCTAGATGACTCATCAGAGCTGGTGAGGCTCTCCCTCTCTCTCCATGGATGCTACCTGACCTGCTGCGATCGCCAGTATTTGTTTTCCGGACAAGGTATGGAATCAGTCTGGGTGGAGGCAAGGGACTGGTTGAGTTATTGATAGACCATTAAATAGGAGCAGTAGTGTGGGGCATGGTATTACCCAAGAGATGAGAGAATCTTGTAGAATAGGCAACAAAGTTACCATGGGGAAATTTCAGTTCACATATAGACTGGTCAAACCAACTGTGCCCTAAAGCTGTGGAGGGCAAGTTTCTGGAGTCCTAGGGATGTTTTTCTACAGCAGTATATGGACAACAGGCTATTTCAGGTCTCGGATCATGCAATGAAAAAGAGTTTATTAATAATCTTCTTGTAAAAGAACCATTAGGAATGTGTGACCATAATACAGCAGAACTTTACACAGTTTGAAAAATGAGGCCATTCAATCTGAAGTAGGGGCATTAAACTTCCAGAAAGGAATTTATGAAAATGAGGCACAAAGTGGCTGAGCTGGATTGGGAAAACGCGTTTAAAGGCAATGACTATACAGAGGCACCAGATAGTCTTTGAAGAACTACCGCTCGGCTCACAGCCACCATACAACCCTCCAAGGTGGAAAGAAAAGCTCAATGTAGGTCAGTCAACTGTGGCTGACAAAGGAAGTTAAGGATCACAAGTTTAAAAGAAAAGGCTTATACAGTAGCCAAATACAACAGCAAATCTGAGGACGGGGAGTTTTTAAGAATGCAGGAAATGAGGATGGAGAAACTAATGAGGAAATGGAGGAGAATACGTTATGAATGCAATCCAGCAAAAACATATGCAAACAGATTGTGAAAGCTTCCATGGAAAAGGCAGGGATTGATCATTCACTGGGCACTTCTGGCTTAAAGGTTGTCACAAAGATTTCAGCCTTAGCTTGTGCACTAATGTGCTGGGATCATCCCATCAGAGGACAGGGATATTCATGGTGCGTCCACTTGCTCCTGTTAGTTGTTTAGCAAAGCTAAGTGTGATTACACCAGACCACGAGGTTGCAGACTGGGGTGAATACACCTCTGCTGCTGCGGTTGGTGGCCTACAGCACATTCTGGATGCCTAGTCTCAAGGTGTTAGATCTGTTCTGAATCCATCCCCAGCACAACAGTACTGCAAAACATGATGTAGCAACATGATTTTCCGAAGAGGAGTCCTGGCCCGAAACGTCAGCTTTCCTGCTCCTCTGATGCTGCCTGGCCTGCTGTGTTCATCCAGCTCAACACTTATCTACGATGTAGCATTTATTTTGCGTGAATTGTAACTTTGTCTCCGCAAGAACCGAGAGGTGGTTGTTCTTGTCATACACAGTGCATTTGTGACAGGTAGATGACAGGCAAAGGTGAGTTCAAGTAGGTTTTGTACGGTCTCCCCCACCATTTCCCCCAAAGTTGTCTCCTCACCACCTACCATTGCCAGATAATTCCTCAGGACGTGACCATCTCAGTCAGTGGTGGTGCTATGGAGCCATTCTCAGCAACGGACAATCCAGTGTCTCAGAGTACATCTGCGCCTTCGTGGTTTTCAGTGCATCTTCAAAACAGCAGTGTTCAACATGGAGGGCAACTTAAGCAGGGAAGTGAGGAGGTTTGCATGCCCAAGTTTGACTGAATACCTGAGATGTCATGGGTTTGCAGTCCATATGGAAGGCTTTTAGGGCAATTCTCTCTCAAATGTATCCTACAGTCCCTCCATCAGGACCTCCACCAGTGGTACAGACACAGGGATGGTAAGGGAGGAGTCAGGGAGATTGCTGTAAACTAATGATTCAATGTGTATGACTGTGCCAGGTTTTGCTAAAGTGTGTGGGACAAATTTTGACAGGTTCAACTAGGCTGGATGTACCATTGTCAGATTGAGTGCCTAGGTCAATGCTGGATGGACCATGCTATCTTATTTCTATTCTACCTTTCTGTAGTAGTTTGACATGATTGAATGGCTCAGTAGATTATTTCAGAGGGCAGTTGAGAGTTAAGCAGATTAGTGGGTTTGACGTCACATCTAGGCCAGATCACAGAGGGTGGCAGATCCTCTCCTGACCATCATTAGAAAATCAGATAACGTTTTACAATAATCTGGTAAATTCTGATCATTACTGAGAATAGCCTTTAATTCCAGAGTTATTTAATTAACTGAATTTAAGTTTCCAAAATGTGTTTGAACACATACTTCCAGCATATTAAATTGGGTTTTGGATTGCTAGATGTGTAGCCATACTATATAACCATACTCCCATCCCCTTAAAAAGGATTAAGAAAGAAACGCTCAAGATTTGAGCAATGTCCAGTTATAACCCTGTGCAAACCTATATCCGTTCGGTTGTCAACTCTACCCAGAATTTTTCTGGAGGGGGTGCCATGTGACTTCCTGACTGACCCAACCTCTTTGCCCCCAAGTTTGGTCACAGAACTTAACAGGTTCTCACAGAAATAAAATTCTACTGGGACTAGATACAGGAAGGAAACTCCTGATGACCAAGGAATTCTGAACCAGGGGGTCACAGTCTAAGGGTACAGAATCAGCCATTTAGGACTGAAATGAGGAGAAATGAGGGTGGCATGCACATGGAATTTTCTACCACAGAAAGCAACTGAGGCCAAAAGATTGAATGTTCTCAAGAAAGAGAGTTAGATATAGTTCTTGAGGATAAAGGGATCAAAGGGTATGGGGAGAAAGTGAGAACAGGGTACTGAGTTGGATAACAAGCATGGGGCTGGATGAACACAGCAAGTCAAGCAGCATCATAGGAGCAGGAAAACTTGACGTTTCGGGCCTAAACCATGAGTCATGACCTTCATGAATGACAGAACAGGCTCAAAGGGCTGAATGGCCGATTCCTGCTCCTATCTTCTCTGTTTCAATGCCAATCATCATGCTGCGTGCTAATCAGAAAGAGAAACTCTTCATTACCTGATTTTAAAAGGTTCCTCTCTGCCAGTCGAAAAGCTTTTGTCCAGTTTTTTTAAAAAGGTAAATTTAAACAACGTTCTGCTGATTTTTCACTCCCCCGAGGACGTTCTACAAAAAGTGTTGCGGAGGTTACTTATTAATTTCTGAGACTCCAGGGAAATCCTGGCGCTTGATTACCTCAATTTCCGTCAACAGGAATCGAGATCCCCTGCAGCGTGAAATTAATTTAATTGTTTTAATAATAACCAATGGGGACGAATTTGCTTTCAATCCTCCACTTTCAACGACAGGGCCCACAACATTAATGATAAGTTAGTAGTTAAGCAAGACGCTAGGACATTCCGTTAGCACCCAGGCTGAAATTCAAAACAGAGCTCCGTGTTGCCATGGGATCAGTGTATCGAATTCTAATGCCTCTAATTAACACATCATTTGAAAACATTGAAATGAGTCAAATAAAACCAATTACTGGGGATACAAGGCTCCTTACAGCATGTAAAGACGTTCATTACACGCAGTACACATAGCTGGAGAAATGCTACACCAATCAGAATGTGGCAAATTTGCGTCTTTAACCTAATTATCAAGTAGATTATGTTGTCAAATGCCGCATGGAGAACCAAAAGACTCCCGGTACAAAGAAATACCAACATGATTTCACCTTTTAATCTATAGTTTTTAAACTTAACTCCAACCAGAACCAACACATGCATTGAATTCACAGGCAACTGACACTGCAGACTTTTTAAAAAAGGTGAATTTTTGCTTATATCATTTATACAAAGTCTTACATAGCCTCGAGCATCCACTTCAGTATGTATGACATTGCACAGCTCCACAACTTGGCATTCTTTATAAACGAACGCAAGCGGATCAGGCGAACTATCGGGCAACAGCTTTCACCCTCACGGGTACAATTATCATCCGCCAGGCCCTCTCCTGCAAACCATCTCCCCCACTCCAATTACCTCAGCCCGACGGTGTGGCTTTCCCCAAGTTCCTTTTCAACCCACAGACTCCCAAATTGCCCCAGTTCACTATTTGGTCACGTCTGAGGAAACACACAGTTCTTTAGCTTCTCCAGGGTATTCACGCAGCCGTCCAGGGGTCTTGAACCTTTTTAGCCAACTCGCCCTGGCCTCTATGAGCTATGTAAATACAAGTTGTTGTGCCTTGGCCAGTACGTATTCCCCACCGAAATAATGAAAATTGATCATCACTCATTGCTGTTAATGAGATCTTATTTTGTGCAAGATGGCTGCTACATTGCAACAGGGACTACAGTTCGAAATGATTTCATTGGCTCTAAATTGACTTGCAAGGTTCTGAATTCAAGGAAGTTACTACACAAATACAACGTACGTAAATTCATTCCTCAATGAAATTTGGAAGTTGCATTGTCAGATCTCTCACATGGTGTACTGCTCTCATTTACCCTCCTCCAAGTACCTACACATCTGCTGGTCTCCCATCAATCCTTGCATCCTACTTCAGCCTTGCTCAGGCACAGGACAGCTAGGGGAAGTTAGAAACACTGGAAGTGGCCACAGGCATCTGCCAGCTATGGGAGCTCAGGCACTACTCATTGGCAGGAAAAGAAACCAACGGATCAGCTGCTTCAGTCAGACAACCTGCAAGCATGCTTCAAAATAGCCCATCAAAAAGATGGAGGCTGAGCAGAGTAGGGAGCTGACTCTCCAAGGTGCTTTAGGACATACCATCACTGAATCCCCATAATGAGCAGCTGAGGGGTCATCATATAGGTCAGGTTACATTTATCAGGACTCTGGTTGTTCACAGCGGGAAGGGAATTCCACAGCTTAGGGGCTCAGACAGGACTACCACTACACTGGGGCAGGGCCCCTGTCTTCAGTGAAACCCTCAGCCCAATTTCCTGATGAACCTCTGGCATAATGTTCACTACTGAGCAGGAGCCCACAAAATGTTTCCCAACAAGGTGCTGCAGGTGATCCTACACTAGGACCAGAATGAAAAGCCAGTGCAATGGGGCACAAAAGGAGGAATTGCAAAATCACCAGGGGATCGAGGGGCATAAGTCCCAGCCGATTACTGGAGGCAGGGCCTCAGACCTGAAAGATTAACTGTTGTTAATTGGTTATTAACCTGAGGGTTAACAGTATCATACGTATTCCATCACAGGACAGGCTGCTCGTGCTTTAATGTCCCTTCCCATTCCCAACCCAGGCCAATGACCATCTCTGACTTACTCTTGGTCACTGCAGGGTGAAATGCTTTTGGATTGTTCCAGGATACAAGCAGTTAGAGCAAAGCCGTCCTACAAAGTGAGCAGCTAAAAAAAATGCTGTCTCACACAAACTCTGCCAGAACTGGAACCCAAACTAAAGACAAAATTAAGGACTCCAGCAGCATATCAGTCAGTATCTCTGGGGTAAACAAAGAATCTTTTAACACTTCCCCAGAACCTGGAACATAGAGAAGACAGGAGAAAGGGAGGCATTCCACAGTGACCCTTGTTAAAATCCTAGCTGATAATTCTACAGAATATGCCACTATTTTGTAAGCCAAATCCAAAATAGTCATATGCACCTTTTATCATGCCCTGTGAACAGCTTTCTACTCAGCACAGTGGGCTAGAATTGGAAGTCAAAATAAGGTTCATGGGATTCACCATTATTGACACAAACATATACAACTTCAGATGAAGGGCTAATATTTAATTAAACATGCAAATTTGGAAGCTGCTACTTAGATGCCTTGCCCTGCAGTCAGTTTTATGAAAGTCTGATTTTGCTGCCCGATTTTTTTGTTCAAAATGTATTGAGTAGCTCAAGGTTGCTACTGTCACCCAACAGAAGCAATTGAAACTCAAACAGAAAGATGCATCTTGTCCACTTCAGTGTAATTGCCTATAAACAATATGCAGAGGCAATGGGCCAGTGGTGTTATCGCTGGACTGTTAATCCAGAGACCCAGATACTGTTCTGGGCACCTGGGTTCAAATCCTTCCATTGCAGATGGTGGAATTTGAATTCAATAAATATCTGGAATTAAGAGGCTAATGATGACCATGAATTCTTTGTCGATTGTCGAGGAAACAAAAACCATCTGGTTTCACCAATGCCCTTTAGGGAAGGAAACTGCCATCTTTACCTGGGATAACAAGCATGGGGCTGGATGAACACAGCAGGTCAAGCAGCATCATAGGAGCAGAAAAACTTGACGTTTCGGGCCTAGACCCTTCATCAG